>JAGGAX010008379.1:0-45322 GCA_017657335.1 Termitomyces titanicus | reverse complement strand
CTGGGCCTTCTTGGGTAGTCCCCTGACAAGGTGCATGGTACTTCACCAAGTTGGATGTCTGCTAGGGCTACAACATGTGCATCAAGGAAGATGGTGGATGGAAGGGAGCATTTTGGACTAATCATGGACTCTTCAAACCTCTGGTAATGTTCTTTGGCCTCACTAACAGCCCCGCTACCTTTCAGACAATGATGAATGACATCTTCTGTGACCTTTTGGGCTTCACCAACTTCTATTGGAGCTTCATCCAGGACTTCTCCCATCATGCTTGTCCTCTCTTTGACCTCATGGTCAAGGACATGTGTTGCCAGTGGGGAGCCCTGCAGCAAGCCACCTTTAACACCCTCAAGTCAGCCATCACCTCCAAGCCAGTCCTCCTTTTCCCTGACAACAACTCACCCTTCCGTGTTGAAGCTGACAGCTCCAACTTTGCAACCAGCGCAGTTCTGTCTCAACAGTCCAAGGAGAAGGGAAAATGGTCTACTCAAGGAGCCTAAACACTGTTGAGCAAAACTACAAGATCCATGACAAGGAGATGCTTGCCATCATTTGATCCTTTGAAGAATGGCGGCACTTCCTTGAGGGCACACAGCACAAGTTTGAAGTTTGAACAGACCACAAGAACCTTCAGTCCTTCCAGAAAGCCAAGAAACTTAACTACCAGCAAGCTAGATGGTCCCTGTATCTGGCCAACTTTGACTTCTCACTGCATCATAAACCTGGACAGAGCATGGGCAAGCCAGATGCATTGTCATGGCATGTCGATCACAGTACAGGAGCAGATGACAATGACAACATTGTCCTCCTTAAACCTGAGCTGTTTGCTATCCATGCTCTCAAAGGGCTGGCTGTCCAAGGGGATGAGGCAAACATCCTCAAGGACATCTGACAGGGGACCCAGGAGGGTGCTCAAGAGGATGTCGTGGCAAAGGTGGCCATGGCCTTGCATGCTAGTTGGAAGAGTGAGGTGAAGTCGCTGTCATGGTTGTGGTGGATCTCTGTGGGAAACGAGCTCATTTTATTCCTATCCACACCACCTGCTCAGCCATGGGGGCTGCAAACCTCTACCGGAAGAACATCTGGAAGCTGCATGGGCTCTCCGACTGAGGCCCTCATAGTTCACTCAGGAGCTCTACCACCTCCTCAATGTCAAGCTCCACACCTTTGTGGCCTACCATCCCCAGTCTGATGGTCAAACTGAGCATGTTAACCAGGAACTGGAGCAGTATCTGCACCTGTTCTACAACAAGCGCCAGGAGGACTGGGATGAACTGCTTTCTGATGTGAAATTCCAGTACAACAACCAGGTTCACTCCTCTACTCAGATGTCCCTCTTCTTCCTGGACACTGGGCATCACCCCTGCATGGGCATTCTGCTCTCTCCATTTGATGGCCCACAGCTATTTTCGGAGTTTTCATCATTTTCAGAGATATGCCCCTTTTGGAGTGGTCTCTTGTTTTTGTGTGGCTTATGTGTACTTTACAGTTAGTTTCCACACTTCCACGACCTCTGAAGTGTTGCTCCTGGCATAAGGAATCCCTAGACTTGTTCTCTGTGGATCTCCCTCTGCCAGGTGTGTAGTTATACATGTATCTACCTGTACAGTACTCAATATAGACTTTGGATCTCCCTCTGCTAGTTGTGTGATTGCGCCACAGCCTCCAGAGGTTGCCCTTACAGATTTGGGGGTCTTTCATTGGTAATATTGCAATCAGAGATATTCCAGTTCTCAAAAGTACAGCTCCCTAGGTCAGTTCTCATCCCATCTTGGTGTAGAAGAATGGATTCTATAAGGCATACATCATTGGTTGTCAGTCATTGTGCAAGTGAGGTGATTTAGTTGGTAAGTCAGTAAGCATCTGATCAGGAGGTGGAAGTGGCAATGGTAGCGGTGTGTGGTAGGTACTAGTAGTTGACAAAGATGGTCAGGATGTTTCCTTGGGTAACTTGTCAGTAAGTGGTGTTAGCAGCAAAAGCAATAAGCGACTGCTGAGGAACATGGAAATAAGTCAACAATATGATCTAAGGTTATCTTCAGCAAGGTTTTGTGGATGAATAGATGGGGTTGTAGGTGGTGACTGTAAATGAATGGAGATAGTTTGAGCTTTGATAAGCAAACATCTGTATCTGTCAGTATGTTGCTATGACCCTCATGGTAGACTCCAAAATGATGTGTCCTAATCTGCCTAACTGCTGTGCAGAAACCCAACAGATCAGCTATGGATAAGGCTAGAGTCAGGACTGTAACAGAGGGCAGGTACTAGCAAGTTCCTAGAGACTAGTCAACAAGAAAGTGGTTTGTAAGGTTATGTGTACTTTGTTAAGTGAGGTAGTGGTTTGGAAGTCAATGGCTCTACAAGTCAGCCTAAGTCACTAACAGGTAAGTGGTAGTTAGTATTGATGGGTTGCTAGGATCGCTAGTTGAAAAGTCAATAAAGACCTTTGTTGATAAGGTCAAAGTTGCTAGTTGCTAGTCAATAAAGTCACTAGAGTGTTAGTTGACAAGGTAAATGTCAGTAGAGTCACTAGTTGATAAGTCACTAGAATCACTATGATTGATGACATTGCTACAAATAGATAGAGGGTCAGTAAGTGTGTATGGTGTATTCTGCTATTGGTAGAATACAAAAGTTATAGTATTTATAGTCACTGATGTGTGTCACATGATATAGTCACATGACTCATTACCTGACTAACATGTCCAAAAAAGGATGAGCTGTAGACATGTGTAAAGGTAGTGGAAGTCCAGATTTGGCTGGCCATTCCATGCACAGCCAGAGCATGGGCTCATCATCTTCCCCTTAACTGAAACTTTGACTGTCCTCAGTCAACTTGACAAAGTCACATGTTCAGGAATGGTCCATGCATGAGGGTCTGCACATACCTCAGACCAGTATAAAAGGTCCTAGCAAGCAAGGGGACTTAATCTGTTGAGGATAAGCGAGTTCACGTGATGCTCCAGGTGGCTGGTCAGACCTTAAACTTTATTTGATGTAGCTGATAGACAGATACTGTGTACCTACGTGCTTCTCAGCGCTTGTAACACCGTGTGCTCTGCCTCTTTTGCTGGGTTCTCTGTCTGAAATCCAACACAAGTGCTAAGCATCTCGCAAATACCTTGAGTGTCTCACCCCTGCCCCCTGGAGGCCAAATTCCATCACTTGGTTGTCTACCTGGTACCCCTTTTGCCCACTGGAGGCCAAAATCCATTCTTGCGTCGCAAGCGCAAATCTTGCAGAGATATTTTGAAGTCCACCCACCTTTCTGCTTTTATCTTTGTCGCTCTCTATTTCTATTTTCTTTTCTAATCGTTGTCATGTCATCATCATTGCTCAATGGTGCTATTTGCTTTCCCTGCCTCTCTCATATGAACTGTGTTGAATGGTCAATGTGCATGGAGGCTGTGATGGTTTGTCAGGGTTATTGGGATCTGTTAAAGGAGAAGGTGTTGTTGAAGGATGTGAAGCCTGAGGAGTTGAAGAGGGTCAAGAAGAGAATGGCTGAGGCTAGGGCGCTATTGATTCTTGGTGTGGAGGACGCTCAGCTTGCTTATATGAGACTGACTCCAACCCCTATGTCATTTGGGAGAATCTTGGAAAGGTTCATTGTGCCCATGGTTTTGGCAGTCATCTTGCACTTTGCTGTACCTTCATCACCGCTTCTATGAAGGAAGGTCAGACCATGGAGGCCTGGATTGGAGAAGTCTGCTCCCTTGCCAACCGCCTTATTGCTATTTACGTTGCCATTTCTGATGAAGACATGATCATTGTTCTCACTGCTGGTCTCCCCCCTTCCTATGAAACCATCGTCATCTCTCTTGACACTGTTGATATCAAGGAGCTCACCCTCAATTTTGTTATTACTTGATTGCTCAATGAGGAGAGTCATCACTCGCTCGCCCTGTTGCCAAGCTGGAGTCAGAGGAAGTCAAGGTTGATCCAGAGGCCTATGTTGCAGCAAAGAAGACTGGTGCCAATGTGATCTGCTTTTATTGTGGAGGAACTGGTCATTTCACCGCCTCATGCAAAATTCGGTTGAAGCACTTCGAAGCAATGGATACAAAGTGTACTGGTATTGCTATTCCCCTTGTCAATGAAGATGAGGATGAGAACTACGCCTTTCTAGCAGCTTGAGGGGAAGTACACTGTCATAAATGTTTCGCTCAAGGGGAAGTGTTGAGGATAAGCGAGCTCATGTGATGCTCCGGGTGGCTGGTCGGACCTTAAACTTTATTTGACATAGCTGATAGACAGATACTGTGTACCTACGTGCTTCTCAGCGCTTGTAACACCACATGCTCTGCTTCTTTTGCCGGGTTCTCTGTCTGAAATCCAACATAATCAAACACCCACATCATTCACTACTGTCTACTAGCACTTCACACTCATCACCTTATGTCTTCTTCAATCACTTCTACTTCTGCTGTTACCACCCACACCTTCCTCATCAAAGTCAGTGTCATATTGTCTCAGGCCCAGACTGCCCTCGCTACAGAGCGCAACAAGGTGACAGTGCTTATGTTCCTTCAGTGTATGCTGCATGCAAGTGTCAGGGTCAGATGAGAATGAAAATTGAAATCGCGTTGGTTTTGATGTGTGGTCCGGTTTTGTACTCCAATCAAATCATTTACATTATTGCTTCAAAACGAAAATTTGAAATACTCATGAGAATATTAACGCTGTTACATGAAAAGGCAATCTTTACATGGTCGTGTCTAATGCTCTAGACTCTTCTCAAGTACCCTCGCCGCCATTGTATCTCGTGGGACAATACGACACTTGAACGGTTTCGGATGCCTTTTGAACATAATGGTTAGACGGAAAACGTAGATGAACAAATGACTGACTTCGTTACTCCAGAATAAACTGGAATAGCATCAGGGGTAATCTCCTTTCCGTCTTGATCAAGAGCTTTAGAGAAATTGACTGTTGCTAGCATAGTGGCAATTGAGATCCAAAGGTTATCGTCCGATAAAAACCTCCCGGGACAAATCCTGGCCGTCTTGTGTCAATAGAAATTGATACTGGAAACATTGTAAAAAAAACCTTCGACCAAAGCCGAAGTGTGAGGTACTGTATGGTTCTCCCCTACCAGACGGGGCGGGTAAATACCGAGTCGGGTCGAATGTGAAAGGATCCTGGTATATAGCTTCATTCAACGTCATGGCCCTGTCAATTGATAAGCCCCATATTGGCAGGGAAGGAACGAAACACGTATACCTAATGTTTCCAATGATGATAGAACCCCTCGGGATCAGCATACCTTTGTAGATATCATCTTCCATAACCTTGTGAGGAGCAACTAAAAACCGGGTTCACGAGTATTCTCGTAAAATGCCGTCATTTTCGACGTACTAGGAGCAGTTTGGTTCCACCTATTTGCCTCATAGGAAAATCAAGAGCTTGAATTCGCAATATCGACATACCGCATTAATTCCTGTACTACACACTCTAAGTATGGCAAGCTTCTCCGGTCATAGAATTCTGGAAGGCGATCGGACCCTACGACCGCTTCGATCTCCTCCTGTGCTCGCGTCTGGCACTCAGGATACAGAACCATAGCCAAAATAAAGAAGGCAAGTGTATCGGATGTCTGAAATACTCTTGATGAGAAAGATTGTCTTCCTATCGCTAATACACCATCTCACCGTGTCTGCGCCGCCCAAATATATGATCGCAGATGCTGCTTGGATCTGATCGACAGTCGGTACAGCTTCTGATTCTTTGGCATCGAGACCTTCTAGTAGCGACAACAGGAAAGATGGTTGAGCCGTCCCTTTGCTCTGGAGATCATCAATAATCATTTTTGGAGTTCCATCAGAGAAAGAAACATACAATCATTTCTACCATCTGATGATACGGGTATTCCCGGAGTCTTCGAAAGGCGTGCAAGGAACTCCGCGCAAAGTTAGAAAAGTATGTACCAGGGAACCATGATGGGAAAAAGCGAACTTAGATAATAGACCTGGAGCTTAGAGATGAGCACGAGACTGGACATATTGGCGACATACGGAATGGGAAGATATCAATTGGAGTTGCTCCAAGAGGGCCTAATTCTTTTGCTAACTGGCAGCATTCTTGGGCAATCTCAAGATATTGGTCATCGTCAGAGACTATCTGATGTCCATAGCCAATCTGGATGATAATGGACGTCGAGAAACTAGAACAGCCGCATCGAATGAAGCAGTGAAAGAAGGCCATTGGATCGAGGAACCCACCGTAACAAACACTTCTCCCAATCATCAGTCATATTGCATAGGTTTTGCGCAAGAAGGCGAGCCTCTCGAGTCTGAACGGGTTGGTGCTCGGGGCGTTTGGCATTAGTAAAATATTGCTGGATAAGTTTTCGTTGAAGGCGGAAGTCCTTTCCGTATTTTGTGAACAACAAGGCATCCGACATGCCTAGGCTAGCAATAAAGAGTAGCAGAAGTTCGAACAGGGGGTGACATTGACTTACATGTTCATAAGTGGAAAATCTGGTCTATCGCTATAGATTGCACCGCGCTGCGTGAGCAGATCCTCGGCGGCTTCAACACTATTGAGAACGATAATCGATTGACTAAAGATCCTGAGGTGCACCACGTCGCCTAAAAAGTTCACTTAAGATGCAAGGCTGGTCAAAGTGGACAAACCGTATGTTTTTCCTAATTCATAGAAGAACGTGTCTTGGCTTTTCGAGGGTATTAATCGAACGTGACCAATTACAAGGTCGGCCGGGGGTCCTGGGGGAAGCCTCAGGCGGCCGCGTTCCTTTGATACCACTTTGAGGATAAGGAAGATGAGGGCGGTGAATACAAGTACAACAAGAAGCGAAGGTTCCATCGAGGCCTGACTAGAGATTCTTCTTAAGCCCAGTGTCACTTACAAGTTACGACGATCTTAAACGGGGTGATTTTGAATCCGTTGCCTGTCCCGTCGGGCGTGAGTCCACCATTTGTTCCGTATCAATAAGTGGATTGTTTCGTTATAATTACACCTTGAGAATTCAGAGTCAGTAATAAGTAACCTATTAGTCATGTGAGAGACGTCGATGGACATTAGTATCATTATGCAAAACAGGACATTTCGCAAACACTTCGTGCTTCTTGATGGCACTTTAGCATTGAGAAGCTTAAGACACATACCGTCCCTGCCAGGGATGGATATCCGTCATGGACTTCATCAGGAAATCCCTGGGATTGATGGAACCTTCCATGGATTCAGTGACAATAATTGACAATCTTGATATGACTTGCCACGGCAAGGGCTGTGTCACTAGCTGACAAGCCCTCCATCTTTTCTGGGAAGTTCTTGCCACCTGGGCGTTATTCCCGATTAAGTTGACTACTTCACACAGTTCAAGGTCATAAGACTACTTACCACTGAATTGAATGTATCAGCGATGTGACCGGGGTTATACTTATCTGATCCAATGTGACCCAAGTATAAGTACCCATATCCCGCAGTTGCAAAAGACCGGGTCAAAGCCCGGTCAGTCCATTTGGGCTTGTTCGGCAATCGAAATGACTGTCACTGGCCATGGGTCAGTGGGGTTTTTTGACAAAAACCATTGAAATAATGTATTAAAGCTATTTAACTATCATTGAAGACTTCAATAGGCTCTGAACCTGTTCCTGTGCATGTCTGAGAGTTTTCTGACTGTCCTTGAGTGCCTACCTGGGTCAACAATTCATAAAACTCTGAGATTCCTCTCAATAATTGTGGACACCCTGCACCCAGAAAGTGTCCCATCCATCGGTAATCAACCAATTGAATAGTTCTGCAATTTTAATTGGATGTTTCTGCCTGAAGTATACCCAGATCTTTGAAACCAAAGTGAATAATGAATATCAAGGCAGTAAAGAAACTTACTCATGGAATGGACTGGTTTGTTGAAGTACTGGGAGTGACAGAAGGAGACAAAGAACCTTTCTCACAACTTTCTTCTGCTTCTAAGTCCAGATCAATGTCAATGTCGACATCTTTGAGGTCTTGAATGATTCTTGCAAAAGGATCCTTAGGCACATTAGCAACTATGTGAAACAACGCCATATTGGTTCTCCATCAGTCTCCCAATCATTGGAATCATCGGTCTCATTAAGTGTCAACTTGTGCCTCGACATCACAGAGAATATCTTCATCTTCAAGACTTCCAGCTGCTGGTTGATTTGATGTGCTGTCTATTCTAGCTACACTTAGATCTCCTGGGCCCAGTGTGGAATAGGCTTTGTTTCATTGCCAAATTGCCATTTTAACCGATGTAATGCGGTACCATTTGATGCATGATGTCTGCAGAAATGACCTTTGACAAATGCAGTGTCTCAAAGCTTTTTGACTGCAAGCTGACTTCGTTTCTTTGTTTTAATGTCACCTAAGCTTGAAAAGAGCCATTCAGCTAATGCAGAGTTGGGTGTGAAACTAAAGATCAAGATTGCCAACTTGACAAGTGAGCATTTCTTGTTTAGGATCTTCCAAAGAGCGATGGGATTGATTGATCCATTTAAACTGTTAGATAGACTGTAATGTAATAAAATTGCTGCCCACCTGATTTTTCATCACATTTTTGAGTGTCTCTAAAGGCCATCTGTACTCTGAAAACATCCCTTCATGGTTGTGATAATCATAAGCCTCTTGAATGAGACTTTGAGAACAGTCTTCATCATCAGGAAAGACCTACATATAAAGGTATTTGACAATTCTGAAGAGAATAGCAATAGGAAGCGCATCATCATTATGGAGATTAAGGTTGATATACGGATTGTGCCAGAAGCATGCAAGGTATGAAGCTTGGTCACATTTGAGCCATCACTTCTTAATGCTTTCTCAGGATTGCTGTGACCAGATGAGATACATCTTCATTGATGGCATCAGGAGAAGTATGATCACATACCTCAGTGTATACTTGGAAGAGATTACCAAGTATGAGGATGACGTGATCACAGTGACTATCAGCAGCCTGTGCAACATTCATAGCGATGGCTAATGGCTCAATGTGAGTTTTGATGCTATACTCAATGATCATGGTCAGAATTGGAGAAACCTTAAATGACATTGACGTACATAACAACTTTATCCCACCATGTTTCATCCTTAACACAGGTTAAGATCTTCCATGCCTTCTGTTTGCTTTTCTCCTTAGGACCAAGTGTTTCCAGAATTTCATCACAATATTTTGAAGCTATCACAGCAAGGGGTCTGTTGACTTCTAAAAGGTGTTTTAAACAGCAGGTGAATGCAGTCCAATGTGAGATAACAGGAAAGATAAGGGTTAGGATGCCCTTATAAATATCCATTTGCTCCTTGTTGAGCATTCTGAGTGTGTATGAATGGTTATTGAACCACTTCACAACCTCCAAGGACTCATCCATTACTGTTGAAACAATAGGGTTTGCCTTTTTGTAATCAGCCAGAATAAGCGGAATCTATAAAAACTTTAGAATATTGACCACATGTATTATCTTCAAATACAACATACCTGGTGACCTCAACATGCAGATACAAGAAGCCAGGGAAATTTCTCATGGATGAGACAACAAGCCTTCCATTCATCACCTCTATCATCTTCAGCAACTCTGATCACTTTTATGTCAATTGATTTCAAGTACTTGAGTTCATTCTCCATCAGTTTGGCAAGCACCTGTCTTTTGCTCTGAGTACTGATCATAGAGATGCATTAAGTATGCCTATTGATTCTTCAGTGTCAGATGGAAAGCCTAATCATGAATGGAGTGATACCTTGCCATTGACTGTGAACATGAATTCCATGATGTGTTTCCTTGATATGTCCTTCCATCCATCATTCACCATTGTCAAATACTCATTCTTTGACACCTCTCTGCAGCCTTAGCCACAGCACACTGTAGAATTGGCCTGGACAGCTTATCATGGCCAGGAAGACAGGCACCAAAAATTTAGTCATGAAAGAGCTTTATAACTTCAGGATCCTGTGATAGAATTCCAGGACCACACAACAGAGACAAAGGCACAAAGAAGCTGATCTTCAAATTTGATCTGCTGCTGAGGACCTTTTGATGCAACTCCTTGTTGCAGCAAAGGATGCATTAGGACAGCCCTTGCCAGATGTGCTGCCAGAGGAGTCCACTTCTGAGGTACAAGGCACTGCTGCTCCCCTCCTAGAAGTAGGAGAGGATTTTTAAGTTGGGCGACGGATGAGGTGTACGCCTCCACCACCTGGTGCCTAATCAACAGCACACTCAATGAAGCTGGCTCCATCCACTCCATTGTAGATTTGGTGTTGCACTATTGTTTGCACTCAGAACGCACCACCTTTGCTGTCACAGGTCTAGAGAAGCAGGACATGATCCTTGGGTTCACCTGGCTCCAAGAGCATAACCCAGAGATTGATTGGTCTAGTGGTGAGGTACGTATGAGTTAGTGTCTTCAATGTTGCTCCACATGTGCAGAGGAAGCCTGAGATGAGTGCAGAGCATTGGTCATGAAGCCTGCTGCCATATGTGCTTGCCATGTAGGGCACCTCCCCTTTGTGGACATTGACCTGTTGGATCCATGCCCTTTGGCATTCCATCATAGAGAGGCCCTCTACAAGGATGTCAGGAGTGGATGCAAACCCCTGCAAGGAGATGGACATGAGGGCAAGTTTGCCAGCGCTCCAGACCCTGGGTCCCCAGACAAGGCCATTGAGGTAGATGATAGGATCTATGCTGCGACTCTGTATGCCCCACCAAGCATGGCAGAGATATGGGCAAGCCAGACTACATCTCAACGCTTAGCCCAAGCCCTTCCACAGCTCTGTTTCTCATCACCTCCATGACTTTGAAGATGTGTTCTTCAAGGCATTGTTTGATTCACTCCCTGAACAAAAGCAGTGGGATCATTCAATAGAACTCATTCCCAGCGCTGAACCCTCTAGTTGCAAGGTATATCCTCTCGCCTCAAAGGAGCAGGATGAGCTAGATGCATTCCTTTAGAAGAACCTTGACTCTGGTCAGATATGCCCTTCAAAGTTGCCTATGGCCTCTCCAGTCTTCTTCATTAAGAAGAAGGATGGATCTCTCTGTCTGGTTCAGGACTATTGTGTCCTAAATGCGATGACTGTCAAGAACCGCTACCCCCTCCCCCTCATCTCTGAGCTTGTCAACAACCTTTGAGGTGCATAGTACTTCACCAAGTTAGATGTCTGCTGGGGCTACAACAACATGTGCATCAAGGAAGGTGATGAATGAAAGGGAGCGTTTTGGACTAATCACAGACTCTTAAAACCTCTGGTAATGTTCTTTGGCCTCACTAACAGCCCCGCTACCTTTCAGATGATGATGAATGACATCTTCTGTGACCTTATCATGGTGAGCATTGTTTGTGTGTATCTTAACAATATGACAATATCCTCATCGATACCAAGATGCTGGAGGAGCATCAACAGATCAAAAGCATTGTGCTAGAGCGCCCCTGCCAACACCAGCTCTACCTCAAGCCTGAGAAGTGTGAGTTTAAGCAGACCAAGGTTGAGTACCTTGGGCTGATCATTTTGCATGGAACAGCAGAGATGAACTCGGTGAAGGTGGCAGGTGTGGTGGAGCAGCCAGGCCTTTCTGGGCTTCAACAACTTCTATTGGAGGTTCATTCAGGACTTCTCCCACCAGGCTCATCCTCTTTTTGATCTCATGGTCAAGGACATGGGTTGGCAGTGACAAGCCCTGCAGCAAGCCACCTTACATAAACACCACACAGCCATTGAGGAAGCTGTTGCATCGCCACCTGGGTTCTTACATAGTGGAAAGGCAAGTTGGACCATTGGCCTACTGACTGAAATTGCCAGTTGAAATGTGCAAGCTTCATCCAGTCTTCAACATGGTAAAGCTTTTCCCAGCTCCTGATGACACCATCTAAGAGATAATAGCAGGCCCTGTACAAGGCAACAGCCCCACTAGGAAATCATAGCAAGCCCTGTGGAAAAATATCTGGTGTCTCTCCATACTACAGTGAGGAATTGAACCCACAATGTAGTGTCAAACTGGCAGAATCCATAGCCAGTGACTGTCAGGGGACCTCCATTCTCCCTCTACATGTCCCATTTTCCCCTTTATTCCCTTTATTTTTCCCTTTTCTCCCTTTGTTTTTCCCTTTTCTCTGTTATTTTTCCCATTTACCTGCTCTGCTCTCTCTGTTTGACCCCAGTCTATCTGTTCCCACTTCAGAGCATCAAGAATGCTTGATGCTTAGTCAGCAATGAGTGTTCTCAATGGCCCACAGCTATTTTTAAAGTTTGATCATTATGCCTCTTTTTGGGCTGTCTCTTGTTTTTGTATGGCTTATGTGTACTATACAGTTAGTTCCCATGCTTCTGTGACCTCTGAAGCATCGCTCCTGGCATAGGGGATCCCTAGACTTGTCCTCTTTGGATCTCCCTCTGCCAGTTGTGTGATTGCATCACAGCCTCCAGAGGTTGCCCTTACACCCACTCCTTTTGGCAAGCCATGATGCATTCAGGGTTCTTTTTGATGACTCAATAGGTTGTCTTGAAGGGTCATTTGGTCTATCAAAAGAAAGTTTGATGCCTACACAGAACTAGCCAACTGACTCTACTGACTTCTCAATTTTCCACTACCCAAATGACTTACTGACCCAGTCAATTTCAAAATCCATCTGACCAGTCGGATGCAATGCTAATATTTCCAGACCTTGATAAAGCTCCAATTAAATTGTTTGATTGTAACGAACCCTCAAGGATTGTACCAAAATTGTAATCTGGGCCCCAACATTGGATTAGAATCATATTCTTCACCTCATTATTAGACCTTCAATGAGATATAGGACATATTCAAGCAGTGCATTATCTTAAGGATGCAATGATATTGTCAATAAGCTATGGAAATATAAGTATGATCAGCAGTCATGTAGTACATGTATCTTCTCAAGCTCACATTAATTTTTTATGTCACAGAATATGATTCTACATTTGATAAAATGAGATTTACAACAACACTGTACTCTAACAAGGGTTGCAAGATTATTAACAGAATGGGTGGAAGACATTTGGTGTAGCAGCAGTGCTTCCATTCTTGGTTTGTTATACATAAAGATAGTAGGAGAGGGAATGGAAAAATAATGAAAACACACAGGAAAAGGGTTTTTGGTGCTATTGTAGACTTTATCAAGCTTATTGTGTACCCAATCCACACATTCATAGGAGCTTGCCTTGTCATGCCCATGTAAATCTGTGATATAGATTTTCAGCCACTGGAGCTATGATTGCCAAGCAGGCAGGAGTCTGCAAATTTGAGCAAGCTACAGAAGAGATCATTGCCAATGTGGCTGGTATATGGCAGGATGGGGTATGTGCATCCATGGAAGTTGGCTTTACAGTACATTGGACTTGAGCCCAAGCTCCTCAAACTTGTGAGCCTCATGCTGTATCTGCGTGAAAGTGATGTCGTATACAGATTTTTTGAGGTGTTCTTGGAGTGCGATTACATTGTCAGCAAGGATACAATTCATGGTAATGACTTGTGAAAGGTGCTCCTCTAACATCTTGGTATAGATGAGGATGTTGTTGAGGTAAACACAGATGACACCTTCCACAATGAGGTCATGGAACATGTCATTCACCATCTGAATAGTGGCAGGGCTATTAGTAAGACCAAGGAACATTAATAAAGGCTTGAAAAGTCCACAATTTGTCTGGAATGCTGCCTTCCACTTGTTGCCTTCCTTGATGTGCAGCCCCAACTGTCAGGGGACATACTCTTCCTTCCAATTTTCCCTTTCATCCACAAACAAGCTTTCTCAATTGTCACATGACCTGGCAATCATTCTTGACTGTCACATGACTAGGCACCCCAATTTCTGGAGTTCTGACCATTTTTTGGAGATATGTCTCTTTTGAGCTGTCCTTTGGTTTTGTGTGGCTTATGTGTACTGTACAGTTAGTTTCCATGCTTCTGCAACCTTTGAAGTGTCGCTCCTGGCATTAATGGACAGCATGCCCCTGTTGCAAAGTCTGAGCTGTTGGCTTCAATATGAAAGGGGGAGTCATCATCAGGGAAAAGGAGGACAGGCTGAGAGGTAACAGCAGACTTGAGGGTATCAAAGGCGGCTTGCTATGAGGCTCTCCACTGTGAGAGAAACATTTGCCAGTCTAAGTGCTCAACTAAGTGGCCCAAAAGGGCACAATGTCTAAGCATGTTGGACATGGTGACCAGCCCTATATAAGCTGCAGTGGTGTCTCCTGACATAAGTCTCTTTTTGAGAGGTGGACAACCTGGCTACCTTTTTTACTAGCGGGGGGAATGGCTCATAAGAATCCAAACTGATTCAGAGGAGGTTGCAGCATTACATAGTTACCCCTTAGGCAGAGCCTGTAAGCCACTGTCAATTTCCTTCCTTCAATGCACAGTATCAAAGATACTATCACATGATCAGGCCAGCTACCTCTAATCACATGACTATGTATAAAGTGCATCTTAGGGGAATTGAACCAGTGACCTTGCAGCTTGGACATTCTGTGAGAGGAATACTTGTCAATCCAAGCTGGTTGGACATGGTGACTGGTTCTATACAAGCTGCAGTTGTGTCCCCTGACATTGTGCAATCACACAACTGGTGAAGGGAGATCCAAAGTCTATATTGAGTACTGTACAGGTAGGTATATGCATGACTACACACCTAGCAGAGGGAGATCCAAAGAGAACAAGTCTAGGGATCCTCTACACCAGAAGCAATGCTTCAGAGGTTGTGGAAGCATGGGAACTAACTGTACAGTACATGTAAGCCACACAAAAACAAGAGACAGCCTTAAAGGGGCATATTCTCCAAAAATGATTGGAACTCCAGAGATTGCCAAGGTCTGGTCATCTGATGGTCAAGAATGCTTAGCAGATCATGTGACAATCAAGAATGCTTTTTGCTGACCAAGCCTCAAGCATGCCCCTTGATCCCAAATGGGTGTGTGCTAAGCTGGACCTAAATGGAGGGGAACTGAGTGGGCAAAAGAGAAAATGAGGAGGTAGAAAGGGAAAATGGGAAGGAAGAGTATGTCCCCTAACAGCTGCCTTGAACTTCAAAATTGTTGAATGTCACATGTGATGATCTCCCTTCAATTTTACAGTCCTAAATTTTTCAAGAGAAGAATTATTGGCACAATAAAGCAAGTCTGGGTTCTGAAAAAGGTGAATGTATGTGCCTTAAAATGGGAGTTCATGGACATATTTCTTCATTTTTTGTTCCTCCTCAATGCCTTCAAAGTTAGATCCTGTGGTAGAGAAAATGGATACAGCACATGTTACATGTTCTTCTGCTAATCATAGTCAAGCTGGCCCTTCCTGTGATGCAGCTACGACTGCTTAAAGTGCTAAAAGCACTGAGGGTGCTATAGAAGGGGACTTTTGTGTAGCCTATGGTGCTAAGAAGGGTAAGGCTGTGGAAGGAGGCCTAAGAGTAGCTCTCAACCTATGATTGAAGATGTCAAAGATCCTGATGTACCAAAAGGAGGACATTGTGAATCTGAATCAATGTCAAGCACACCTACTCCTTTGCTTTTGTTGTTGACAAACCCTACTCCCATTCTTTCCTCTAAAACAAGTAAATGGGAGTGGTTGGTAGCATTGGATAACAAATTTGAGTCCATTTGGCATGGGTTACCATGCAATCCTGCTATTACAATCTTCAAGGAACCTCTTCATGCTTCAGTGGAGCAGTACCACTATTGTTTTGACCCCTCAACTGAAGATGATCCTTTGGTTGCTATGGTGCAGTGGATGGTGTTCTGCCTAGTAGAACTTGGGAGGAGACTCTAGGAGTCAGAGAGGCTGTTATCCATTGGTCTTGGCCTCACTTGGAGCTTATTTGGAGCTTGTTGCTGGATGCTAAAGACAAACTGAAGTCAATAAGTATAGAGCCAGACATATACTATCATGTGTACTGGGTTGCAAAACCACCAGGAGTTGCAAAATGCAGTTTATTAGGAGATCAAGATACCTTTATCCCTGATCCTTTCACAATCAAGTCTTATGATACTATTATTCTTTTGATCCTGCATTTGGGGTGAATTGAGTGTTTCATTGTATTCCAATTACTTGATCATTCTGTAAAAATTTACATTTCTTGGAAAGAATGTTCCCAGCTTTAATCTCTGCAATATATTTTGGCTCAAGCTGTTGTACACATGTCAAATACATCATGAAGAAAGTCTATGCTCAATTCACAGGTGTCTCATGCAGGTGAAAGAATTGTAGAGGAAAATCTTATGTTTTGCGTGATGATCTGTGATTTCACTTTAATGAAATTGATCATAATTCAAAGTCTGCTGAACGTGTCACGATGTGGTTTGTAGTTCATTGCCAGAAGAAGACTCTTCTAGCAAGGATCAATGCTCACTTTGACCAACATTCCAATCTCCATGAGACTGCACAGTTTGAAGGATTTTTCAACCATTGTCAAAGGCATGGATGATGAAAACCAACCTTCTTCCAGCTTGGCGCTGCCACCACCAGCTTTTCCCATTGTAGCCTTTCATGGTAGCTCAGCTCTGCTTGCTACAAATCTAGTCAATTCACTACCTCTGCCCATACCTTTAATGCATCCTCCTACCCAGCCTGTACCCATTATTGTCCACCATTCCTGAGTCCATTACTACTTAACACTCATTATAATCCTTAATAGTTTTTTTTACTATACACCATTTATAGTCACTTTTCTTGTATTGCTGTACCTACTTTCTTAATGTATACTGCTCTACATGGCCCTCTGCACCCTTGTCAAAACAATGTGGTTAAGTGCCAAAGCGGAGATTCAACCAGCAATGTGACACACCATGACAAAAGTTTTGCAACTCTCAGTTTTTGCAATCTGAACATCCGGCTTCCTTCCAAGGAGTTTCAATGATATGTTACCACAAATGTAACATTGCAAGGATCTAACTAAGAAACTAGTCAACCAACTCCTAAAGTCCAATTAGAGAAAAGTGAGGTTGATGTTTTGTAATCGTTTGATTTGCTCAAAATTTTGCAACTTCCAGTTGGTGATAGTACCATCATTATTGCATGTTCTTCAAGGTCAAGGATCTGGTTTAGACACCTCCAATCTGTTTGACCTAGCACACATCACTGTTGTGATGAAACAGATTCTGACAGTGATCAGTCAATTCACAGGTACTGGGTCTAAGGAGTCCTTTAAGGCTCAATCCCAAGTTTCAGACTTTATGGCTCCTGGTTTGGCATGATAAGTCAAAGGAAGTGCAAGTAGCATGGGTGATTCTAATTAAAGAAATTTGCATTGCCATCAAGCATGTTAAATTCTTCCTCAATTCCTTGAAGGTGACATATACCAATGCCTTGGATTTAAAATTGGTTAGTTTGTATGATTTTTCCATTGCCAGAATTCAGAGAACATGCACCAATAGAAGAAGTTATGAAGCTTTTGTGTCATCCTGAGTATTCTCACTCTTTAATTGGTTTGATGAAGGAATTTAAGTGTACATGGTTTGGTATCATGTCTGGTGTTGATTCTGAGTCTCTTGCAGGCCTGAGTGAGCACCATGCACATGTGAAGAGTACAAAACCTTTACATTCAGCATTCTTGGGGAATCAGATGGACAGGAGAGACCAGGATATTCTCCCATCATTAGAACTCTTTCATGCAGGCATCCAATCACAGTTCTTCCAAGTGTTGGTGGTATCCCAGCTTCAGTTAATGCAGAAACTGTTTTACCCAGTTCACTAAGAGGGCCATCTTCCATGCAGATGGAGCTGCAAACTGCAAAAATTCCTAGGCTAAGTTCTGTACAATGTGCTGGAGGTGAGCATTCTGACTGGGTCAAGTACTTTGCTAGATCAGGTGGACGGAAACATGAAGAAAGATCAGAGAGTTCATTACAGACTAACCCCTTTGAAGAGAGGAAGCCTATTAATAACAGACCATTGAGCTGATGGGATGCATTGCCATCAAAAGCTTGAGATTTCCTCATTTCAGACTGAGGAAATCTACTTGTTGGAATCTGTTATCAATTTTTGAACATGGAATGAGTGTTGATATGGATGAAGGAATTTGAAAAAATGAGATTCCATCAATATGGTCATTCAAACAAAATGCCTCATCAAAGGATCCTCCAAAAATAAAAGAAGGGTTACAAATGACTTTGTATCAACTTATGGGGAAAGAAAAGGTGTTGGGATATGTTAAAACACAACTCTAAGTTGCAGCAACTACAGATGGAAACATTGCAAGTTTTGAATTGGAGGCCTATGTCGTCAATATGAGAGTTCCCATCCTGTTAGGGGAGGATTTCTAGACCACATATGAATTTGCAGTGGAGAGAATGGCTTCAGGACATTGTAGAGTTATAATCGGGCAAACAGGACAAGTGATTCCAGCCTATACAGCTCAGTCAGTCAATTTGGGTTTGATTTGGAAGGCTTTCACAGCTCAAGTCTGTTCTCACTTGATGGTGGTTTAGTTATGAATTTATTTATTGTTCAAAATCTGTTCAAACGTCTTGGAATTGAGACTAATTATATTTGAGTGATGTCTGAATGCCAATAATTAATGACAAAACTGGTCTTCTATGTGGTGAATTGGCTTCATTGGTTAAAATTAATTTGAGGGTTTTTTTGTTTATGAATGACAAATGTGCTCTATTGTATTAAGTTACCAATCCAGGGTTTTTCTGATGGTTCCTATGGGCAGCGCAAGACTTTTTCTTTCAAATCTCAAACTTACTTCCATGCTTCTGTCATATGGTGTGCGTGCATAGTGGACTAAATTAGCTACAAGCTAGCCATTCATTCACACTTTTAATTTACATAAGGCTTGCCAACCATGGAGTTGGAATCACCATGATCACACAAATCAATCCACCTGTAGAGAAGTAATATAGAAATCAGTTCAAAAGTATATAGTCAACACCAGGCCTGCTTCCACAATGGCACCAAAGTAAAGACCATCTACTTCAAACTGTTGAAATTTAAGCGAAGTTCATCTCAGCATGGTATAAGCTAGTCACTGACAGTTTGCCAACACCCTGCACTTAATACAAGAGAACTCGGTGGAATAGTGGCCATAGTGGTTGCCTAGGCCATGGAGACACCAATATTTATGGCAATACCTGAGGTGAGATGTCAGTGAGCATTGAAAAAATCTCTCATCCTTCACCCAGTACTTAGCCATGCCTGTGGCCAGTATGTAATGTGTTTCATCAATGGATAGACTCCTGTTCAGGGTAGAAATCCCAGCACGCCAAGATTCCATCTAGGGATTACTAAGTCAGTCCAGGTGAAGGTACCTAAGACCTTTGATGATGATGCATATGCCAGCTGGTTAACGTTCCATATAATTGCTATCAGAATCGACATATGAGTGCAAAGGAATAATATGGCCCCTTTGATGGAAACCTTTCCAGAAGCAAGAGGATGGTCTTTTGTGCGTTCTGTAGGAATACCCCAATGACTTTAAATTGTTGTCTCTTAACACAATAACCTCAAAGGTCATACCTACTTGCTGATCGAGATCTCAATCAAGGATATCGTTCCAAACACATCCAAAACCTTTGTCCTGGTGAAGATATGTATCATAGGATGATGAAAATCACGAACTTGAAATTGAATCAGCATGAGAACTCAGAATGCTCTTGATACAAAAATTCACCTGTGAGCCAAGAATGCGGTCACAAGGCCAACAATAAACAAGTAACAGAACCTGATCGAAGACAGCGAAATGAAGCGTGCAGACATAGTCAAGGCCCAAGCTTCAAAGATTATCGTGAGTCTACAATACACAACAGCAACTCATTGAACCCTTCACCATATGGCCAAAATAATACCATTGAACCTGCAAAGTAGCTTATGTGAGTAAGCTTCAGCTGGCCAAGATTCCCTCAAAACTAGCCCAAGCCAGAAGCTTTTGCAACATACCCATGGCTCGAGGTTGTAGTCATGGTAGATTATAGCAATCAGGCTGGAGGGAGACGGAGAAGAGTTTGTGAATTTGGAGCGCAGTGGTCTTTGAAAGAACAGCATTATCTCTTGAAAAATTTCAGAATTTCCAAGGTGCATTGCCTTATATACTGGAACTCAACAACCACAAACTATCAAACTTTGTACTCCATTCTCTGGAATAGACAAAGATTCCAATTCCTAATAGTGACTTCAAGTATAACTCAAGTATAACTTCCCTTGCGTGTCATTTCTATTCCATTGGGGGAGTTTTGTACTATCCTTGTCTTACCAAATATGTGAATTTTGATATGCGGTGCCTTCCATGTAAACCCCTCTGTCATCTGACAGCAGGAGTTCCAAGAGGGTGCCGGCTTCAAGGAAAAAAACCTAGGGTCGATTTTGAAGTAAATCAAGAAGGACTAACTAAATATGGAATCAGGTGTGTACATTTCTATATAGAGTAATATGACATCATCAAGTCTAAGTATATTTGACGTCCATGTCCTTCGACGATCAGACATCGCACACCCAGTTCCTTGGCTCCAGCTGGAGTCCAGCACATGCAAGTTGGTCTACTAAAATCGTTCAGTGTAGGTGCATGTCATGTAAAATTGATGAGACTCATCTCTTCCAGAATCACAACCCTTGGTCCCTTGCTTCCAACATTTGATTGTGTCTGCAGACACATCAACAAATTTAGTTGTTGCTACTTGAAAACTCTATTTCCTTTCAATATACGGTTTACCGTCCATTCCGCTAGGTATAAAATTGGAGAAAAGAAAGAAAAGAAAAGAAATAAGAAAGAATTTGATAGGCTCTGAAATTTCACAGTTTCTCATTAATCATTCTGTAGCAACAATATATGTACAACAACGGCCACCATCCACTCCTCGACAATCTTATAAATGACCGCATTTCTTACACGGGACACTGCAAGGCATTCTACAACTCAAGATAATACTGTTCCCTGGGCCCTCTGCTTTCTGGCAACGTCGGCATTTGCGAAGAGATTTTCTTTTGTGTACCTCAGTTGGAACAACACAGCGACGTTTGCTAGGGCACGCATTGCCTTGCATGCTAGGGATTCAGTAATTGTGAGATTTATGTTCTATAATATTAATAAGAATGACCTAGACGTACACTGAATCTTTGGATGGCTCATTGGAAGAATCCAGATGCTGGGTCTGTTGTGTCGGCTGGCCAGTACTGAGATCAATCAGTGCAATAGATGGTGTCGGCATATGCTCTGCCAGTAGAAGAGATGGACCAGGACTCGAGTAAGGTAGTACTGGAGGAGGATATATACCATCAATTGGAGATTGTGGCCATTGAGATGCGGTTTGGCATGGCTGCTCATGATATGATGACAGCTCGAGTTCAACATATGACATGTCAGGTGGAAGCTTGGGAGTCTCTTGTAGCCTTGATACAGGAAGATCTGTAGATAAAGATGAGGGTAAAGGCTGATTGAAATCTAGTTGCATTGATACTGGGTTATCCGTGACATACAATGGGGAAGGGGAGATGAGGCGCGGCAAAGGCATCTCATGTTTGTGACACAAGCAACAATTTGTTGGCAAGAAGCTCCTTAGATGCTCGAATATTGTTGATCTTCTCCCATGCTTTTGCATAGCTGGCAAGAACTTCTGTTGTTAATGTTCTTTGGAGGCCGTCCATGCCTGGACGCACCTGGTAATCGAGGTTTATCTTTTGAACCCTTTGGACGGCCACGCTTTTGGGGACATGCTGGTGGCTGAGACTCGGCCTCAGATTCTGACTCGGACTCAGAGGCCATAGAGAATGTTTAATATATATATATTGACACGAGTAGGTGCAGTAGATAGATAGATTATTTGGGATTAGCACATAATAGAATAGAAATAGAGATATGTGGTGCACATGCGCATGTGTGTGTGTGTGCGGTTGTTCTTCTTCTTTTGCATCAGAGTGTATATAAGGCAGATAACAGTCAGATGACATGTGTGTGGCAGATAATGGCAGATAACACCAGATAACACGGGTGTGGCAGACAACGCCAGATAACAACCCAGCGGAATGGACGGTAAACCCAATATACCAATCTAGTGCCTCGTTTGATGGTATTTGGAGGGTATTTCCGCGATCAACGCTCACCCGTGTGATATGTACCTCATTTATGTACGTGTTCCATTTTTCGCGCTCTTAAGTTCACGCGGAAATACTTCCACTGCCACGGATCAGCCCCCTGTTAGTGAGATCTAATACATAAGCACTCCGTTCACGGGGTTCATGGGGTTCACAAATAGTTGTAGCCCAATTACGGGATGGCTTACTCTACTTTTTTGGGCACACTTTCTCAGGAATCAGGGCAGCAAGAATTCAATTTCTTTGACATTGAGTGACGGCTATAACTATTTGTGAACCCCATGAACCCCGTGAACCCTTATGAACCCAGGTCACATCATAACGTGACAAAGTGAACACTGGAGTACATAGCTGGTAGTACGCTGTACGTCGGATATACCATCCATCGTCAGTGTGTCAGTGGCACTCAGTGCTAATCAACGCGTACGCCATGCATCGAATATGATAGTAATTTCCATGAAACCACTGCTGCTGTATCCAGCCTCACGGATAATGGCCGCACCGAAGAAGAGTCAAGACCTTCAAGTATTGATGGGACAGCTGAATGATCTAAGGTAGGAAGTATAATTATAAGTTGCTTCATCACGATTCACTCGCACTGATGCCATCTTGTCAGGGACAATCGAGATGAGGGAAGTTCGAGGTACCAAGCTGCAAGAACCGCCGACTCTCAATCCCAAGGGGCACCCACAGCCAGCGTCTGACAGGTGTGGGAGAGGGGCGGCCACAGACGGTGGTGGAGGTAAATACTACTGTTATGAAGCGCAGGGTGGCAATGGCCAACCGAGCATATAGCCTGGGAATGTCGAGAGCAAGGGCACGATTGTCCTAAGCCCCGTCCTAAGTCTTCATTAGTAGATAAATTGAACGACTAAAATCCTCTGTGCAACTCAAGTGCAACTTGTCTGTTGTCTTCACCAGGTCTTCACCTACGCAGTGTGACATGGGTTCATAGGGTTCACGGGGTTCATGGGGTTCATAAATAGAATTACCCGTGTATATTGGTGAGTGTCAACTGTCCCGTTCGATGTCTGACATTTCATTACATACACTCCTTGAGTTTCGCCTGTTTAGCTGTTTGGCCTGATATCCGCGATGCCCGGCTTGCCGCCGAAGCGTAACTACTTAGCAGTGAGCACAGCTATTACTATGAGGCGCCACATATCGAGGGAGTTGAAGACACTGATCTTACAACTTGGGCTTGTCAGGAAGTCCAAAGTATCGACACAAGGTGATCCAGGAAATCACTGGTGTGAGCAGTAATAAGTAGCTGTGCTGGTCACTTACGAGGACGATCTTAAACGGGGTGATTTCGAGCCCGTTGCCCATCCGTTCATCATTTGTTCTGTATCAGTAAGTGGATTGCTTCGTTATAATTGGAGCTTCCCGGGTCCTGATTCCTGTTGCATCCATTTTTTGATTGATGGCAGACAAGGATGGGGTTGCTGTTTATAGAGGTTGTGGATTCTCTCTTCGACACTGATCACGCACGAAACTCCCCTCTTTCGTTACAATAGTCTTTTTTATCATTGACTCATTCCAGATTTAGTTGACTACTTCACACAGTCCAAGGTCATAGGATACTGACTTATTCGGAATTCCCGATTAAGTTGACTCCACACAGTCCACAAGGATAATATGTACCACTGAATTATGGATCAGTACTCGATCAGTGATGTGACGGGTTAGATGTTTGCTTTAATATGGACGCGTTAAAATCAACTAACAGTTACAACGAAACCGCCCCGTCAGTCATATTGGTATTCGCGAAATGGTTTCTCATATTCGTCAACTCCTGAACCTCGTAACTGATGCTATCGACAAACTCGAACGTACTATGGACCAGGTCCAAACGTCCATTCCTGATCTATATTCACCATTCATTCCTCAGTCTGAAGCATTTCGTGCTGACCCCGGTGTTGTCGAATCTGTCAATATTATATGTGCAGCATCATCACAGCTAGAAGCTATCTTAATGCCTCCTCATGTTTCGTTGAGCAATGCGGCTGGTGGTGTATGTACTCTGTCGCTTCTGATCTTCTTGAAGCTGATGACGTATTTCTCAGTTTATGATATCAACAACGCTTCGTGTATGTTTAGAGTCCAATGTGACCGAGATCTTGCGCGAGGCGGGTCCAAATGTCAGTTTGTCTATTGTCCTCAAGTTGTCTTTGTTTCTGAAAATCCGCTCGCTGTGCTTTCAAAGGGTCTTCATGTTGATGAAATTGCTGCCAAGAATGGGCAAAACCCTCAAAAGCTGGGTATGCACTGAAATCAATGATAGCTTGAGGCCGCGCTGATCTAACGATCAAGCACGTTTTTTACGCTTCCTTGCCACGCGTCACATCTATCGGGAGCTCAAACCCAATGTTTTTACCAATACGCGCATCTCCAGCTTATTGGACACACTCAAGCCCAGCCAGGACGTTATAGACAAGTGAGTTACACGTGATTTGCAAGGATGGTGCGTCTCAATCATCGCTAGCCCCGAAAACAAACACGAAAGCACTCCTGGTGTGGCTGCTTTGATTTCTCATGTGTACGTTCTTTTGTAGTAGTGGATTGACGGATTTAAAGACATAGTATAGGCTTGATGAAACTTTCAAAGCATCTGCGTACGCATGGGAGACCTTGTCTGATCCAGCAGCAGCCAATTCTAATGATCGAACTGTTTCTCCATTTTCTCGGGCTTTTAACACGAAGGAAACGTATTGGGATGTGCTTGCACGCGAAGAACTCAGGTCCCGCCGATTCAACATAGCAATGCAAGGAGTGAAGGTCATGCAACCAGTCGACGCAATCTTGAAAGGTCTGCTCCCCCTACTGAGTTGCTACCGTCTCCTGATATCAATGCGATAGCATACGAATGGAATGAACTCCCAGCAGGATCCACGATTGTCGACGTCGGCGGAGGTGTTGGTTCTGAGTCTCTTACATTGGCACGGCATTTCCCTTCCTTGAAATTCGTTATCCAGGATCTCCAACACGTCGTTGAAGACGCCATGAAGGTAAGATGTCGATGATTTGTTTGGATTTTATCTCTGACATCAATCATAATCGTGATCAGTACTGGCAACAAAATCTGCCAAATGCTCACGTTACACTTGAAGGTTGGTGTTGCTATACCCAATACGTTTAACCATCCATGATGATCCTTTTCATCCATTCAAGTCCAAGATTTCTTTGCCCCTCAGCCGACAGGTCGTGAAGTTTCAGTGTTCTTGCTCAAGCAAGTTCTTCATGACTGGTCCGATGAGCGGTGCATCAAAATCCTCGCCCAGCTACGTGCTGTCGCGCGAAGGGATACGAAGCTCTTGTTGATCGAAAGCCTCATTCCCTTTGCCTGTCGTGATCCAAATGACGGGGATGATGCTCTAGACTTTCAAGGCTCTGTTAATGATGAGGCACCTGTACCATTGCTTTCCAATTTTGGTGTCGTGAACGGGATGGGTTACAATACTGATTTAAACGTGTGTCGCGTTTCTTACTACTGCGAGACTGCTTCATCCATCTGAGGATCCTTACTAGATGTTTCTTCTTTTCGATTCTCAAGAGCGTACTATCCGTCATTTCAATGACCTCTTTCTTAGTTCTGGCTGGAAAATCAGAAAGGTTTATCGTCAAGGTGGTGACAGTGCTTTCCTTCAGTCTGTTGAAGCAATTCCTGTTGATCCTTGGAAGTGACACCCTCTGTACATTACTGTAGTATGGCTGGATGTACCAGTGTTCTCTGCCAGGGTAATTCTGACTGGCATTGCTTCAATACTTATGCAATTTATACAGTCATTGTTTTCTACCTAGGGTTGCCGAAGCGTTCAGTCCAAGAATTGAGCTATTTTCGGTGAACTGAGAACGGAATTGGAGGAAACATAGAAGACTAGCATGCTATATCTACATATATTATCGACATTTTCTGCTAAATCTGACTAACACTACGTCATACCATGAGACAATCTACAGACGTCAACAGGGCCATCGTTTTTGTCAACAACTCATGATGCACTGGTGTAAGGAACAATGTTTTCTGTCAAAACAATGTAAAAATAATCCTGATAACTTCGAAATTTCTATCTCAATCTTTGTGGCCATTGCACAGACCATTGAAATAGTATTGTGGAGTCAATTTAAATATGCATTCGGAATAGTGATGTTCCGGCCCGGCTTGGCCCAAAAGCCGGCGGCTGGGCCTGGCTTGAGGCGGCTCCGGCTCAGACAAAACTTGGGCCAAGCCTAAGCCCCCCATGCCGGCCTGGCTCCGGCTCGGCCTGGCCCAAGCCGCGGCTTTTGGCAGGGGGAACATACAAAACTTCTGAAGGGTATTTCAATGTCAGAAATAGTTAGAACTAAGAATTACCTACACAAAAGAGGTTCCTGAGAGTTGTTTAAGTCTCTATGCTGTGATGTATGAAGTAAAGTCAGCCCAAAACATGGAGTACCCACCGTGGGAAGGTGTGAAAATAAATTCATTGATGCCGAGTTCTCTTCATTGTAGATATTGCATTGCAGTGTGAACTCTCAGCAACTCTCAGCTTACTGTCAATGTGATTTATCATTGGGTAAGTGTCAATATTTTCTTGCAAATCAAGTTCCATTGACCCTTCTCCAAAGCCGCGGCCCAGGCCGCGGCTTTGGCTTTCCAGCATTGTGAGCCGGGCCAAAGCCGTCACCAGGCCGTTCCCTCTGGCCTGGCTGGGCCCGGCTCAAATAGGCCCGGCTTGGCCTGGCACATCACTAATTTGGAATCAGTCGACATCTCCTCTGTGTTCTTACATGGCATTGTCAATGCTGAGCTTTACATTAAGTTTTCAGAAGGGCTCCTTGAAGAAGTCACCTCTGGTACTGAATGCAAACCTGGCAATGGACAGATGGTTGAGAAACTGGAAAAGGGTGTATATGGACTTAAGCAAGGCACACACTGGTGGAACAAGCAGATGCATGAGGTTCTCCTCAAATTGGGATTCATGTGAATTGTCTCTGACCCCTGCACATACGTCTACCTGAGAGACAACATGCACATCATCATTCCCATTCACATCAATGACATGACTATAGCTGTAAGGGCAATCTCTGGAGGTTGTGGCGCAATCACACAACTGGCAGAGGGAGATCCAAAGTCTATATTGAGTACTGTACAGGTAATTACATGTATAACTACACACCTGGCAGAGGAAGATCCAAAGAAAACAAGTCTAGGGATCCCCTATGCCAGGAGCAATGCTTCAGAGGTCACAGAAACATGGGAACTAACTGTACAGTACATGTAAGCCACACAAAAACAAGAGACAGCCCCAAAAGGGGCATATCTCTGAAAATGAGCAAAACTCCGAAAATAGCTGTGGGCTATTGAGAACGCTCATTGCTGACTAAGCTCAATGCTCTGAAGTGGGAACGGATAGACTGGCGTCAAATGGAAAGAGCAGAATGGATAAATGGGAAAAATAACAGAGAAATGGGTAAAACAAAGGGGATAAAGGGAAAAATGGACATGTAGAGGGAGAATGGAGGTCCCCTGACAATAGCCTCAAAGTCCAGACCCGCAATCTTGAAGGTCATCATGGAACTAGGGAAGTTCTTCAAGCTGCACCATCTTGGTCCCACCACTGTCCTGCTGGAAGTCATTGTCACAAGGGATAGAGCCAAGCAGAAGCTGTGATCAACCAAAAAGCATATGCTATTGAGGTCCTTTCCTGCTTCAACATCCTGGACTGTAAAGCGGTTGCTACTCCTGGAGTTCACCTCTCCAAGAACAACTCAGCTACAACTCTGAAGGAGATCAAGAAAATGCATGCCTGCTCCAATATACAAGCCACTGGAGCTCTCCTCTATCTTGCCATGTGCATGCATTCTGACATTGCACATGCAGTAAGTGTTTTTTGTCACTTCAACTCCTGCCTAATGGAAAGCAGTTAAACACCTCCTTAGCTACGTTTGCTGGACTACAAGATAGATTATTTGGCCAATGCAGTTTCCTCCTGTTTCCTCTTCTCTGCATTCACTGACACAGACCATGGTGGTAACCCCAACAATGGAAGATCTACCATTGGCTCAATTCTCATGGTCATGGGAGGACCAGTCAGTTGGGTATCCCACCAACAAACCATAGTTGCACTTTCCACCACTGAAGCAAAGTTCATTGCCATAAGTGAGACTGGTTGGGAATTGTGCTAGCTGTGAAACTTTCTTTCTGACATTGGCATGCTACAGTCCTTGCCTCTTGTTTTGAACATTGATAACCAGTCGGCCATCTCTGTCTCTAAGCACCCTGAGCACATGGGGCACCTCAAGCACCCCAGCCCTGTGCTCTGCATTAGACTCACATCAGTTCTCTCAGTTTCAGTCTGTCATTACAACATAATTTGTTGCAACAGACTTTTAATATAGTATGTCTGCATATTGCTATCTTGATTTCTTGGTTTTGTCATGCAGAATCACAGTTCTCATGCTTGCATTGGATGAGGATGAATGGTGTCTACTTTAGAATATCTTGGCAATCAGCAGTGTTTATTTGGTGGCTACCTTATTTTAATAAGATAACTCATATGCAGCTTCTATAGAACATTATGCAAGAATATCAAGCCATCATAGCCAATGTGAGAGGAACACTTGTCAGTCCAAGCACTCAACCAACTAGCCCAAAAGGGTGCAATGTCCAAGCTGGTCGGACATGGTGACAGATTCTATATAAGCTGCAGTGGTGTCCTCTGACATCAGTCCTCTTTCTAGAGGTGGATGACCCACCTACCTTTTTTTTATTAGCAGAGGGAGACGGCTCATAAAAATTCAAACTGATTCAGAGGAGGTTGCAGCATTACATAGTTACCCCTCAGGCAGAGCTTGTAAGCCACTGTCAATTTTCTTCCTTGAATGCACAGTATCAAAGGTACTATCACATGATCAGGCCAGCTACCTCTAATCACATGACTGTAAAGGGATTGTTGACCTGCAGGATATTCACACAACTAAGGAGCCTACAACTAGGTACAAGCGATGAGCGAGCGGTGAAGTGGGCAAGGAGCTAGCAAGAGGCAAGGATGAGAGAGGAGGCAAGCACAAGGAGGCAAGCACAACACTAGGTAAGCTCACAGTTGGTTTAATGGATAGGACAAGTGAACACCGCTATTGTTTGGTCTGAGGATATTCTATCCTGCAGACCACCTTATATACTACATTGCTGGGGATTAATGACTAACACTACATGACTCAACGGCCCATGGTATGTAAAGGAGAATGACTAACAATAATCAATGATGAGTAAGAGTCCAGTCATATGACTTGCCAAGGCAACTAATACTAGACGGATGGGGAATAGGGATGGTCAGGCAGTCGGTCAGGTGGCTAGAATAGGCCTACACATTGGACCAAGCCTGGAATAGAGTCGGACACTTGGCAAACAAAGTAATCCCCTTACAATGACTCTATGTGACAGTCAATAATGCTTGCTAGGTCATGTGACAATTGAGCACACTCATTGGTGGATGAAAGGGAAAGCAGGAAGGAAGAAAAGAAACATGGGAAGGAACAGTATGTCCTCTGACATCACCCCTCCTCTAGGGTGTGGCATCTCAACATGCTGGATAGAAAAAGTCCCAGATTGCTCTATCAGCCTGAAAGAAGGGGTAGATACCTTTGATTGCCTGTAGCACATTGGGATGCCTCCTGTAGAACTGTCAAATGAGATTAGGTGCATGAACGTTCTCTTGCAGTTCTTAGGATATGTCCTCCATACCATAGCCCTTCCACTTCACCTTGAATTGCAATTTCTGCCAGAACAGCCTGCTGTCCAGTATCTCCTCCACCTCATGCTCCTTCCTGTTATCCACCAGAACCATGGCAGTGGCAGATTTGGGTGTCTGCCAAGAATAGGGTTGTCTAGGGCAGGGAAGAGCTTTACCACATTGAAGACTGGATGGAGCTTGCACATCCCCACCGGCAGCCTCAGGCAATAGGCCAATGGCACTACCTGCCACTCCACTGCATGAGGGCCCAGGTTTCAATGTGATAGCGTAGAATTACGGTGTGAGATAGGGAATGGCTTTACAACAGGTGTTAGTGAGATATCAAGGGTTGTGTCATGGTGATATCTAATCCATCCAGATAGATCCTGTCCCCTGGCTTGTATTTGGAGGTGGAGACACAATTGTAGTACTAGGCCATGTCCTCTTTGGCCTTCATCAGCACCACCTTTGACTCATCCTGTGCTGCCTTCATCCTGTCCATGAACTCATTAACAGACTCATTCTCCAATGAGTGTGTGCAAGGTTCAAAGCCCATGCTGGGGTGGTGCCCAGTGTCAAGGAAGAATGAGGACATCTGAGTGGAGGAGTGGACATGGTTATTGTATTGGAACTTGGCATCAGGAAGGAGCTTGTCCCAGTCATCCTGGTGTTCATTGCAGAATAGGCGCAGGTACAGCTTCAACTCCTGATTGACATGCTCAGTCTGACAGTCAGACTGGGGGTGATAGGCGGTGGAAGTGCGGAGCTTGAAGGAGGTGGTACAATTCCCAGGTGAACTCAGCTATGAACTGGGGCCTCAGTCAGACACATAGGCATTGGAGAGGCCATGCAGCTTCCAGATGTTCTTCTGGTAGAGGTTGGCAGCCCCTAGGGCAGAGCAGGTAGTACGGGTAGGAATGAAATGAGCTTGTTTGCTGCAGAGCATCTGAAAGTTCAATGATGAGGTCTACTGATGCCATGCTCCATCATTCTGCAGACACAGGCAAGGGGTGGAGCTGGCCCATGGGGAGTTGATGCTGAGGCTTTGTATGGAGGCAGAGGTTGCAGGTGCTGGTGTAGGACCCAATGTACTGTGACATCTGCGGCCACCAGTAGTTATAGGATACAAACTCCAGGGTCTTCCACCTACCAGGGTAGCCTGCAATGCATAAGTCATGGTGCTGCTCCATGATACATCTTCAAAGTTCTGGTACATCAGGGACATAGATGTGACCCCAAAACAGGAGCAGGTCATCATGCATGTCCCACTCGTCTGTATGTACACTTGTCTGCTCTTTGCCACCATGTCCTCCTGGTCACCCTCTCAGTTGCTCTATCATCTAGCAGGACACATGTGACCTGACAGTGCTCCTTCAGTGTCTTGGTATAGATGAGGATGTTGTTGAGTACACACAAACAACACCTTTCATAATGAGATCGTAGAAGATGTCATTCATCATTGTCTGGAAAGTGGCAGGGCTATTAGTGAGATCAAAGAACATTACCAGAGGTTTGAAGAGTCTGTAATTTGTCTGAAACGCTGGTTCCACTCATCACCTTCCTTGATGTGCACATTGTTGTAGCCCTAACAGACATCTAACTTGGTAAAGTAACATGCACCTCAGAGGTTATTGACAAGTTTGGAAATGAGGGGAAGGGGGTAGTGATTCCTGATGGTCATTGCATTTAGGACATGGTAATCCTGACCTAGACAGAGGGATCAATCCTTCTTTTTGATGAAGAAGATGGGGGAGGCCATGGGCAACTTTGGTGTATTCAACCGGAGTCAAGGTTCTCCTGGAGGAAGGCATTTAGCTCATCCTGCTCCCTTGGAGCAAGAGGGTACACCTTGCAGCTAGAGGACTCCACATCTGAAATGAGTTTGACTGCATGATCCCATTGTTTGCATGCTGGGATAAAAATTAAACAACACCTTAGAGAACACAACTTTGAAGTCATGGAGGTGACAAGGAACTGTGCCATAGAACAGTTTAGGCTGAGAGTTTGCCACAAACATCTGAGCCAGTTGTTGGGATGTAGTCTGGCAGGCCTAGATTTCAGCCTCACTGGGTGGGGCCTGCAGAGCGGCAGCATAGATCCTATCACCTACCTCAATAGCCTCATTTGGAGACTCGGCCCTCACCTCCATCTTCCTGCAGGGGTTTGCACCCACCTCTGTCATCCTCATAGAAGGCCTGGTGGATCCAATAAGTCAATGTCAGCAAAGGAGAGGTACCCTACATGACAAGCACATATGGCAGTGCACTCTAGGACAGATGCTCTATGCTCTTCTTGGGCTTCCTTGGCACAAGTGATGCAATGTTGGGGACATCGATTCATATGGACCTTGCCCCTGGACCAGTCAATCTTGAGGTTATGCTCTTGGAGCCAGGTGAACCTCAGAATCATGTCCTGCTTTCCAAAACTTGTGACGGCAAAGGTGGCACATTTAGAGTGAGAATGGTAGCATAGCACCAGGTCTACCACTGAACAGATAGAGCCAGCTTCATTAAGAGTGCCATCAATGTTGTAGACAAGGATAGGGTGAGAGAGAGGTCATGTGGTCAGTTGATGTTGCTTTACATAGTTGGCGTCAATAAATAGCCCTGTTGCACCATTGTCCAGTGTGGCAATGCTCCAAATCTGTTGGGTGTCTATAGTCTCAATCTCCACGTTCAGATGAACAGAGTTAGACAAGGGCATGGATGCCACAACATATTGTTGAGGGAGGCATCACTTCCAACATGGGAGAGAGAAGTGCAGTGAACAAGAAGAGAGGGTGCCGGTCAAGTCTTTGACTGGTGGGGGATCTTGTATGGTGGAGAGGGTGCTTACAGTTTTGGTTTTAGAATGATCAACAGAAGATCCAAAGTCTATATTGAGTACTGTACAGGTAGGTACGTGCATAACTACACACTTGGTGGAGGGAGATTCGAAGAGAACAAGTCTAGGGATCCCCTATGCCAGGAGCAATGCTTCAGAGGTCACAGAAGTGTGGGAACTAACTGCACAGTAGATGTAAGCCACACAAAAACAAGAGACAATCTTAAAGGGGCATATTCTCTGAAAATGGTTGGAACTCTAGAGATGACCAAGGCCTGGTCATATGATGGTCAATAATGCTTGTCAGGTCATGTGACAATTGAGCATGCTTGTTGGTGGGTGAAAGGAAAAGGGGGAAGGAAGAAAAAGAAACTGGAGAGGAAGAGTATGTCCCCTGACAGCCAAGGAGTAGAAAATTAAATCTGATGGAATGCAATGGATCTCCATACTATGCTCTACAGTGTAGTCAGCAGGTTCTGGTGTCTCAACAATTACTGCGCTTTTTGCTGTGAATCTTTGTCAGTGAATATATTTTATATATTAGAACTTGAAAGGAGGGAAAATACCTTAAATCATCTAGTCCCTTCTTGATGGTGACTTGGAGTTTGTCACTCTCTCATCATATTTGCCAGAGGATGCTATAGCTGGCTATTAACAAACTTTGATGATAAAAAACCCAATCAGTGACAATGATAGTATCAGAACAGCTAATGTAACTTGAAGTCAGGTGAGGTGACACTTTGCAACTGCCAATTGAGGGGTCATGCACTGACTACACCATAGGGCATAGTATCAAATATTCTCAGATTTACTTGGGGAAGCAGCCATTGCCTGCAACATGCCAATACTTGGATGTGGATTATCAGTGGATAATGTCAGCTACAGAAACTTTTATTGTGTATATATGTTTGTTATGTATAAGCTTGCATTCATATGAACTTGTGTTTTGATAGGTCAGAGAGTGCACAGACCACTACAATAAATTACAGACTTTTGAAGTGTCTTACCTTGTTGAACACATGGGTGTTGGCCTTGATAGTTCTTGTATAAAGGAGCTCAAGCCAGCTGACTTGCAAAACAAAGGGCTCATGAGATTCGCAGGCCTCAAGAGGTGGATGACAGAGAAGACCTCAATACATGAAGAGTGAGGAAACAACTAGGCTCAATAGAGTTACTAAAAGCCACTGCAGTTTCCCAGACTACAGGAATGGAGGCAAGCGAGGCAAAGGATGTTGTCATGTCTGGCAAGAATTAAATAAATACTTCAGTTTCATCATTAACAATGGTGATAGCCATAAATTACATATAATAAACATACAGTCGCAGTTTTAAACACGTTGCCGTGTCTGAGGGGCCAGGAGCAATCGTCTTGAAAATTATGTTGTAACTATTGAACAATTATTTCCTCAGGACATGTACAACATAAGTACTTACTACCCGTTCGTGCGCCAAATTTTGTCCCCGATCTTTGTTGCCATGTGACCGGCGTAAACTCCGTAGACCTCGGACCAGAACCCTCTACGGAGTAGCGGGAATTTACGACGATCTCCATATGGAACATGTCCAGATCAATCAATTAGTGATGTCGAGGTGGGGTTGCACCACCGAATCGGCCTGTGGGAATCTATGTAAAAGGAATAACAGATTTGCTGATGGTAAGTATGTGAACATTGAAAACCGAGCGCTGATCATCTATCATGCTCTACATCGCATGATGAACGTTGATCAATAAGTAGATACTGTATCGTTTCAAGCGCTTTGACACAGGCCCCACAATTTCGCCGAAACGTCCCAAATTTTGGTTAAAGTGAACTCGTTTTCTTTTAGGGAATTATAATATTCTAACATGAACAGAAGGGTGCTTTTACTTTCATCTGTTCCTCAAACGTACACAGCCACACATTTTAATGCCTCCTTGCACTCGTTGTGTTGCGTCGGAGATAAAACCAATAGTTCGTCAGAGTCGAAACAGTACTGACGCCTCCCTCTTCCCCTAAGTATTGCTGTGTCTTGCAATGCATCACACCATCTATTCTTCTTGTTGAGGCACCAGAGAATTAGAAGATGGAGGAGTCAACACGGAGCAATAAGCTCTCACGACAACGCCCTAGAACCCTTCAAGTTATTCTCAAACATGATTCAAAACCTCCTCATTGTACAATGGCATGATTTTCTCACGTAGCGTTCGTTTCTATATACTTGCAGTACTAAGCCATTCTATCCGCAATAGAAATTATCCTCTCAGGAACATATGGCCCATGGGAAAAGGAGTTGATTATACTGACGCGGTCCCAACCTAGGAACAATTAGTTTATCTGGAGACAAGGGTACCTACTTAGGTAATGCATAGTAGCTACTGTCCTTACCCTATTCGAATTTTTCTACCCTATACATATCTACCACGAACTGAGGACACGCTCCGTCGGAGTTCCTCGATCCCTGATGAGTGACAGACTTAAGGTTATAATGATGTTCTCGAACAATAGATGACGGAATCCTTGCCAAGTTTGAGATTGTTAGGGCATGTGCTCTCATACTATTCCGAACAAGGTCGCACTGCCACCAAAGTCTCAGGTTCGCCGTCTGTTCCTCCCATTGATCTCATCGAAGCGCCAAATGTCTATTTTCTTATATGCAGTACAAGACTCTGCATTTGTATCGAGACCCAAACCTTACTTTCACGCATCTCGCCATGACTAAGTCATTCACGGATCTTAACACTGGTTTTACACTCTACGCCGGAAATAGTGCTTCCGATAGAATCCTTGTTACACCTTTTATCATTCCCCGGTTCAATGATCCATACGAATCGGGTAGTTGATTGTGCCTGCCTTGAAGGCCCCTTGATCCAAAGTAGGACTTTTGCGCTCAACCCTTTCCGATCTCTTGGATAGGATAGGATAGATTACCGGCGAATTGGAGTGTTGAGTGAAACTGTGAAAGTGGCGGCGCTTGGACTGTTGGCGTTTTCCATCTTGTTTCGTGCTGAAATTGGACCAGATCAAACCTCTAGGTTGTATAAAATCTCTGTCGCAAGACAACTGTGAAGTACCTGAACCTTTTTGTCATGCCCATCGCTCCATCCGAAGACCTTACAGACTCAATTGTTTCTCTCGGCTACGATTTGTAAGATCTTTCTGTCAAGGTAGTAACACCGCGGCATTCTCACAAGTCATCTTTCAGGTTTGCTGTGAAGGTCAAAGACATCTGCTAGTAAGAAATAGCGTCAACTAATTTCCTGTGGTCGTAGCTGTACTTCGTTGCGATCTCGGTATGGTGGCTCTATGACTATTTTCTTACCTTACCACAAGAAGTATTAACGCATCCAAATGTTTTTTCCCATAAAATTGATCATCGCGCTTTCAGGTCGACTATGCTTGGACGGGCGATAAAACGCCAGGTACGAACTCAATCTCTTCAGTATACGCGAAGTCCTATTGACCGTTTTGGAGTCTTTTGGTTATTTATCATGGTACGAGAAGGTCATACATCGCATCTACCAAGAGAACTCAAACTATGTAGAACCGCTATCTCTGCCCCGTTTTTATCATTCTTGCCTTGTTCTGCAAGTAGCTCTAGCTTAACGTTTTACATTTTCTGAAACTTTTTACTAGCATATTTTCTCGATTCGTTCACTCTTGATGTTTGTCGTTATTCTTTTGAACAAACTGAGAAAAGCACGTTCATGATATTTTAATGCAGGTGTAGGTCCTCCACATCTGTCCGCCCTAGTTGACTTTCTAAAGCTTCCTTTCGTTGTCAGTTGCTCTCGCTATGCCTTTACGGAACTCCTCGGATCGCTCATCATGTCACTTATTGCCGAATCCTTTCTCACGTTGCGGTACGTTGGCTGCCCTGCCCGTTTTCGTCCTCCTTCATGAACCTGTATGGCAGAGTCTATGCGCTACTTGAGAAGCCAAAGTTGATTATCTACGGTGCCGGAATAATAATGCTTTGGCAAATAGCCATTGGAATCTATGTCCTCACTCGAAGTGCAGGGGGAAACGACAGTCCCGCTTTTCTTTTGGCCCGCGACACTATGCCAAATTTACCTGTACTTCCAAACATTGATCCGTATCATGGTAAACTGATTGATAAAGTCCAGTCGTTACTTTTAAACTAACGCTTTGCATAGTTTGCATTTTCCTTTCGTCCGCAGTACTGGTAAAGTACGCGAATCTTCTTGTCGCCTCCAAGGTCGTTCATTTGACACAAGGTCTTCTTTTTTCTTTTACTTCTGCTAGTGCTCGGTGGCCAGAACTTTGGCTATGCCTGTGCATAGCCTTTGATGGACTTGCTTTTCTTGGAATCGTATATGGCGTTACCAAGCGGAGCCGTCAAATGCAGTCACAGAAATTGATGCCGGTGTTGAAGGTCATCAAACGGGACGGGATTTTGTATTTCTTCGTTCTTTTCTCCTCGAATCTCACGTGGCTCCTTCTTCTTCTGCACGCTCCTGTGAGTTACTGTCCATACGTCTACTGGAAGGCACTGATAACATTTTGACAAGATTGCATTAAAGTCTATGCATAATCAGTAAGCCAACCATATCCACTGTCAATCATCATGTTTTTATGTACTGCAGACCGGCAATGGTGTACGTGCATTTGCATTGAAGATGGCATCGCTGATAACACCTACAAGTGTATCTGCAATTATGATTAACCGGATTACCCTGAACCTCAAAGAACAAAGTCAGAAAAGTGCGGTCATTACATGGAGTACGAGAACTTTTGAGCGTCTGGCCGCTCAAGATGGCCGCATCAACATCAGCAATCAATCAAGTGTACAAGAGTCCATTGCTTTGGCGAATATGGCTCCACCCGGAGTTCCAATGAATATCAGGTATGTGTGAAGTCTTGTCTATGTCAGAAGAACTAAGAGCAGTGAATGAAATAGTTCTTAATTGAATATAGCTGATGTACTACCCGAAACTATGGTCGCAGTCTTGTTTACCCTAGTATTCATGTTTTGTATAAGGTCCAGGCCTGTCAGAGGGTGTCCAATAGCGATCCCTTGCTTTATGTATTCAGATGAATATGTTCTATATTGTTGTTGGCCCATGACGTGAACAGCAACACTTGCTTCAACATGGTCTAACTGCTAGAGTGAAACTCATGATATCCCAGGCTGTGGCACAATCACATAACTGGCAGAGGGAGTTCCAAAGTACTGAGTACTGTACAGATAAGATAGGGTACACGCACAAATGTGGTCATCATGTGAGCAAACTGTGACAAGAGGTGACAACACAATAAAATCCTTATTTCCACTCAATGAGGGAGTTAGCAGCCAAAAGGGCTCCGACAATATCTTAAGATAACTTATTAGAAGTAGTTGTCGGAGCCTGATTTTTAGATCAAGCTTCAGATTTAGAGAAATAAGGCTTATTCTATTTTTATTCACATCAAACGTGTACCAGACACGTCATAACTGCTCTAGTTGCTAATGGGCCGTCACAGAAAGCAGCTCCAAAACCTTGTACAATTCAAGAGAAAGTGTTGTAGCTCACATGAATCAAATAAAGAAAATGTGTGTTGTTCTCTATAATCTAGAAATCTTATGAATATGTCATATGTAGAATACTCCCACAAAAATCACAAAGCACTCAAAAGATCAAGAGAGAACACATCCAGAACTGCAGGATACCACTTTCCCTTCCATTCACACCAGAAAATCTCACTCTAAAAACATGTTGGGGCCATTTGAAGACCAAAACAGTAATATTGATACCTCTTCCAAAATGGTTGATGAAGGGTTGATAGAAAAGATATTCCCCACGTCTGAGGTGCTCAAAATGTGAGAGGATAGGCCGGTCTGCTGTACCAACACCTTGGAACACAGTAAAAATTGTGTTGACATCTCTCAGATGGTCAATGATCCACCAGTGACAACCCATAGTATCTAGACATCAAAAGACATACCTGTAATGGATCTCACTCCACCTACTGGTAATAACTCTATGTTGGGTCTTATAGATATTCCTGGTAACAACAGTGAAAGCTATGAGGATATTCCAGATGTGGAAAATAATCCATCCTGTGCTGGTGATGTTTCTGGCATATTACATACAGAACATTATCCCTCAGTGGCAGACCTCTCTAACTCAGAAGAGTTTGCTTGTGTACTTTCAAGATACACAACGGATGATGAAGATGTTTATTTTTTTGACGTGGAGGAAGATGATGAGCATCACATACCTTTTGGCGCAATCCTTGATCCCGAGGGTGAGGAGGATCCTGATGATACAGTGACTGAGGAAAACAAGTTTGGTTCAAAGAAGGGTACCTTTGTCTTTCCACCGAGCCTTGAAGAGGCAGAACTAGCATTTAATTATCTAACAAAGATCTTAAAGCTGCCGCAAGCAAAGGGACATGGTTACAAAGAACCAAATCTGGATAAGGTGATGTCAGAGAAACTGGTTGCGGTTAGGCTATATCTAGGAGTTTATATTTGGATGGAGAAAAAAAACCTAGGGGCTCGAGGAAATTGGACCAAAGCAGCTGAGCAAACAGCTGAGTTCAGCTGCAAGAAGCCATGCCATGCTGTTAATGTGCGAGACTGGGCACAGGCATTCATTGGTGATAGGAACGAGCTGCCTGGAAACAAATAGAGTAAAGGGAGCAGGTCAGCCCTTGACAATGAAGATTTTGCCCAAGAACTACACCTACATCTCCAAAGCCTTGGAAAATATGTCAAGGCAGAGGATATTGTCAGATACTGTGCAAAACCAGACATATTAGCATGGCTAAGGCAGACTAAGACTATCACATTAGTAACAGCACAAAGGTGGATGGAAAAGATGGGGTACTGATGGCGAAGGAACTTCTGAGCACAATATGTCAATGGTCATGAATGAAAAGATGTTGTGGAGTATCAACAAAGCATGTTTCTTCCTGCCATGAAGGTATTTGAAGAGCGTCTGCACCGATGGATGGAGGAACATGGCTGGGATATTCCTCCAACAGTTCACCATGCAATTGTAGTCTGGTTTCATGATGAATCCACATTCTATGTGCATGATTGTTGTCAATCTGCATGGTATCATAAAGGGCAGCACCTACACCATACAAAAAAGGGGAGGGTGTATCGCTGATGATTGCACATTTCATCTCTGCAGATTATTGGAGCATTACTTGCATGAAGACCATGTCTTTGTTATGACAATGCTACAACTCACCTGAAACGTGCCAATGAAGCCCTGTCTGCAACAAAAATGCCAAAAGGACCCTCTAAATCTGCGGAAAAAAACTTTGGTGTTTTTGTCAATGTCCTTGGTGCTGATGGGTGGCTAGTGTGGGATTCTCAGGGAAAATATCTCAAGAAGAGGATTTCCATGATAAATGGTAGGTTTGCTGATGGTACAGAGCAGGAATTCCATTTTCCAGCCAGTCATGAGCAGGTTGGACTATTTAAAGGAATGGCAAACATACTCACAGAAAGAGGTTATGAGGTGTTACAAAAGAAAGCACAGTGTGGAAAGTCATTCTCTGACTGTTCTGAAGGTGCAACAAATTGCTGCTGTCGATGGATGCTATCTTTGGAGCCTGATTTTGTTGCAGAAGGACCTCTGCTCCAAACATTCTTTGCAAATCATGGCTTTCCTGTTTTGTTCCTCCCAAAATTCCACTGCGAGTTAAACTTTATTGGGCAATGTTGGGGCTATGCAAAAAGGCACTACCAACTGCTGCCAGAATCATCAAGAGAAGAGGATCTGGAACGGAATGTACTTGCCTCACTGGCAGAAGTCCCACTAATCACCATGTGTCGGTAAGCCATAAGTAATTGATTTCAATTACCACAAGTCTCATGTATGTCAATTGACCAATTAGTTTTGCAACACAGTCACTTTGTTTCATGGATAGTTACTGCAAAGGTCTCAATGGAGCTCAAGCTGCCTGGGCCTTGAAGAAGTACCACGGGCACAGAGTCATTCCAGAAAGGATTCTGGAAGAGTTGGCAAAGGTCAACAAATAATGTAAATACTAATACAAGAATGACAAGAAGAGAACAGAATAGTAAATATAATGACATGGTCTGAGCATGTCCTGGGACTAATTAGAAGCATGTCACAGGTGTGTCTGTGATGACCACATTTGTGCATGTACCCTATCTTACATACATGCATAACTACACACCTGGCAGAGGAAGATCCAAAGAGAACAAGTCTGGGGATCCCCTATGCCAGAGGCAACACTCCAGAGGCTCCAGAAGCGTGGGAGCCAACTGTACAGTACACATAAGCCACACAAAAAACAAGAGATGACCAATAAACTTCTTGCCAGTCATATTGAAGGTCCCAACCTACAATGCTCGTAGGTTGACTGTTGTATAACAATATTTAACTGATGAAAGGCTTACTAAAAGATTGTGGTGAAGAATGAAATCAAGTAGACACATAATCATATGACAAACAGATGCCCCACATGTTGGAAGTATTGCTTGTAGATGAGTATGTACACCTCCTTCAACCAAATTAGTGCCTCAAATGCAACGGTAAATTGGCAGACCATTCACATTGAGGCTGATGATGTAGTAAAGGGAGATACCTGGTGGGTCAAAAATGAAATTGTTTTGAATCAGCTCAAGAATATTTTTGGCAATCTTCCATGTAGCATCGTTAAACAATGTAAGCCATGTCTTTGCATCTTTGAGAGGCCCCTAAGTCATAAACACATCATAGATCAACTTGAGAAGAATTTCTGGAGGAGGACTTGTGTGTCAGCATCTCCTCCATGATCACATTGGATTCAATTGCAGTACATCATCCCAACTAAGATCCTGGGTAAGCAACCATGCCTCAATATGTGCTTTGTCCTCTGGATGAGGTATAAGCAATGCATAACGGAGTGCTTGAGCAAAAGGAACCCGAAGTCCATGTGTGTGGGAAATATAAAGCATATTAAACACATGGAACACATCCTTTAGTACTCAGCTGCGGATGAAGGCATTTGGGTCTAGAGTACATGTTCCCAAGATCTCAGAACCAAGTTTCATGCTACTGGGGTCTTGAAATTCATAGATTTGTGATTGATCAAGACTTGGAGGCAGAACACTCACTGCTGGCACTGGAACATATTTCTATCAGAAAAAGTGTAAAAGAAAGCTGTTATGCCATTTCTAATGCACATATTTCTGTGGGAAAAAGACTTTAGACAAAGGAAGATGACTATTTCTAAGGGAAAAAGCTGACAAAGAAATGGCATAACAGCTTTCTTTGTCACTTTTTCCAAGGGAAACATGTTCCAGCCCCAGCAGTGACTGGGAATACTATTACCACTCAGTATATCACTGACTGGTATCTTGTCTCCTGGGGTACTGATCTCAGGTTCCAATATATTCAAAGATTGAGGATTAGTGCTATCAGACTTGGAAGGAACTGGCTCAGATATATTTGGGAGTGATGCCAATAGTGATTGAGTAAAGGTGTCCAGAGCTGTGGTGATGGTATCAATGGTGCAAATGTGTGAGCAATGAACTACCATATCAAAAGGGACAGATCCCATACTTGATAGTGGCTGATGTGGGTGTTGAGTCATGACGGTGGCAGGAATCATGATTTCTTGGATGGAAACAACAGTTTGAGTGGGGGTGATGTTTATCTTGTCAAATGAAGGATGAGTGGCAGCTTCAGAAATGACACCACACGCTGCAATTTTTTCTCTATCACCTGTCATTACAACAACAGGTTGGCCAATCAAATCTGTCAAACTTGATGCCAAAGATAGTGAGGTTGGTTCCGGAGCTTGAGATATCTTGTTATACAGGCACAGAGACACATACACATCACATGCAGCATACTGAATCTGATCTGCAGTTAGTTCTCCATTGCTCCAATTGCTTGAGATGTGTTTTGTCTGATTTTTAGCAAGACACTTGCCTAGAATTACCGTGGTCAATCCGCAAGAGATATATGGGCATCAGTAATAAGGAGTTGCTACTTGGCAAATAAGATCAAGTCCACCTCAAAATGTTGCAGGATCTTCTCCTGCTGCAATAGCCAGTTGATGGAGATCACCATTTACCAGTCTTCCAGCTTTGATTACTTGACTGTCCATCAAAAAGTTGCATAGCTCCTCAGGTAGTTTCTTTCATGATAACATCTCACCGATCTAAAACAAACATGAATTTATTAATTTTAATACTTGGAAATAAAAAAAGTATACTTACCTGAAGAATGAATACTTGCTCTTTATATGCAATTTGAATCACTGCAGGAGGGCCATGACCAACAATGTGCCCCAATCCAGATGAATCTACATTCCATTCTAAGTCAAATCCAATGACTAGATTTCCTTGTGATTGTTATTCTGAGGGCATAGGAAGATCATTGAGTATATCACAGATAGCATTATTAATTTCTGATACTGAGTCCAAAACCTGCAGCATACATGAAGCTGGGAGGGAAAAATCAGGAAGATGTGAGAATTTTTTGACTGGAACAACTTTATCCAGTAATGACACAAAGATTCTTTTAAGCATGGGTTTGTCAGACATGTTATTAAGGTAGATTGATTCAGGCTGCAAGTTGCCATAAAGAGTCAAATCTTGAGACACTTTTTGGAGGACCTCAGTGTATTTAGAATGAGATTTTGTTGCCACAAAGACACAAACACAAATCTCTCCATTTTCATTTGTCATAGTCAATAAGGCAGGGTCTTGCAAGGAGGTATGGCATGGACTCAGCTTTTCAGCGCAGTTTTCTATGGAGGTATCAATGTCGCTTGAACTGGTAGTGTTGGCATTTGAAGAGCATATGGCAGATGGTCTCAACCATCAGGTTACCACAGTGAGGGCATACTGGGGTTTTGGAGTGTCTGATGCGGAACAGGTACTGGTTCAGGGCAATGTGCTGGGTGCAAAGTTGGATGAGGAGAGATGAGAGCTGTCGGTCCATGAGTGCCACAAGGCATATGTATTTCTTGGAGGGATGTGACTGGTTGATGGTGTGGCTTCAAGCGTACTGGGGGGATAGCTTCCATTGTGCTTTCCAGGTGGCATGTATCGCTTCAAGAGCTTGTTAGCATGTTGCGCTGATGCTGATCAGGAGAGGAGATCTTTGCAGGGGAGGTGGTAATGACCTGGTGGTGCTGGTGGTACCCTGAGCTGCCTCCTTGGCCAGGTTGTCAGCTCGTTTGTTTGGTGCAAAGCCATTGTGGCCCAGGACCCAGTGCACTTGCAGGTCAATCACGTTTTGTGTTCTGTTGGTCCAGGTGTTGCCCCCTTTGGTGGTTCTGTGGCGTTCTCATGCTTGGATGGTGCAATCTTGTTTGATGTGCAGGTGTTCAGCAGCTGTGTGGATGAGGTCAAGGAGGTAGTGGGCAGGGTGAGGCCATTGGTTGCATAGAGCCTTTATCATAGCTTGGCTGTCACTGCCTATGATGGCCAGTGCATGGAGCTGTTGGTTCAAGCTGGTTAGTAGGTGTAAGGCAAGGAGAGTACCCACAATCTTGGCCTCATATACCGTGTGCTTGGACGTGGAGCCAAGGTGGTAACAGAGGTGAGCTGTTTCCACTCCCCTCCTGTACAGCACTGCTGCAGCTCCAATGCCACCCTCAAAGCCAGAGCCGTCACAGTAGACTGCGGCTGGGGCAGAGTTAAATACATCTGAAGCCAAGATCAAGGCAGCCTCTTTACTGCCTGCAATGATTGTTGTGAATGAAGGGACATAATTGGGGCACCTGCGGACAGGCTCCACTTTCTCAATTCTCTTGGGGTTGACTCCTGTAGTGTGAAATGGTAGTAGGTATGCGTGGATGTCTAGAACATCACCAGCTGTTGTACTCAGAGCGAGGTGGAGACCTTCCCGGAAGGTGAGACAGAGCTGGAGACCATTGGGATATCCTGCTTATTCAACAAGTGCACAAAAAGAGTCAATGTACTCATCAAGGGTCCGCTTCCCTTGACCGTACTGGCTAAGGTCACAAAGGGAGAGGGGGGCGGTCCAAGCAAGGTCTAGGAGGAAGAATTTGGCTCAAAATTTGCTCCCAAAAGCCTCCCAGTTTGCAAATGTACCTCAAAATTTGCTCCTAAAAGCCTCCCAGTTTGCAATTGTACCAACACCACCCAGGCACTGGAAAACTCGTAGCATGTAAGTGGAAGCTTGGCCGGTCTTCATGTAGGACAAGACTCAGGCTATCTTCAACACGTCAGACTCAAATGTGTTGCCACTGAGATGGATGTAAGTGATGCAGGACTGAAGGAAACGCTCCTCAGCAGCACGGTTGCTGTCATATGCATCTGGCAGTGCTGGGCATGGAATTTTGGAGTGTACCACAGCAGCAGCAGTGGAACAAGTGGCGGCATTGGGTCCTGATGATGTAGAGGAAGTGGAGGTAGTGGCCAAAGCTGGAGAGAGGTGCTCTAAGAGCGTCTGAAGGGAGTTGGAGATGGTGGTGGTGGGTTGGTGTAGTCCAGCGAGTATGGTTGTATGGATGGTGAGGGAGGCTTGGGTAGTCTGCACCTGAGTCTCTAGAGCAATCAGGCGGTTCCAGGCTTTGTTTTCTGAGTCAGGGGCCACAGGAGAAGGAGCTGGAGGTGCAGGAGTGGTCATAGAGAGCAAGCAGGGGCTAGAAGCAATTTGGTGGGGGAGAGACCAGAAGGGGCAAGAAGACAGGCTCCAGCAAGCTAAAGGGGGCTCCCAGACCAAAATGAGAGACTTGTTCTGCTGTAAGGGTGACCTCTGGAGGCTGTGGCACAATCACACAACTGACAGAGGGAGATCCAAAGTCTATTGAGTACTGTACAGATACATACATGTATAACTACACACCT
>JAGGAX010008378.1:0-46101 GCA_017657335.1 Termitomyces titanicus | reverse complement strand
CGCAACGGGAGCGCGGGCGGTAGTTAGTTACTTGGTGTTTATTTTTGTTGAACACGTGAGGGACGATATTAGGCGGAAAGTGGAATTTTGGGTTGTGTGAATGCGGTCTCCAGTTGTTCTGCGCAGGTCGAAGCTCCTGCTCTTCTCTCCCCGTCCGTTCTCCGTTCTCCCCCCCAATGCCCTTCCCCGTCGTCCTCTTCCCAAGCGCCTCTCCACCGCCTCCGCCCCAGCCCCAGCCCCCGCCGACAACCCGTCTCCCGATGCTCCTGATCCAGTAGCAGACGACAAGCCCAAGCTCCGCAGAGTACGTCTGCCACAGCCAAAGGAGCCCGACCCTTCCATCGAGCTTCCAGGAGATCTCGACATCCTATGGTCACCCGCCGCAGAACTCGACCTCTTTCATGCCTCTGTGTTACCCCCGCCAGAAAACTTTGACGATGCCCTCAACAACCTCCTCATCACTCTCCATCCTCAGACACAGCACCGTGCCACGTACACTTCTCCTCTTGGCGCTCCAACAGAGCCCACACTTGCCCTATATTCTCCAATAGAAGGTGGCGACTACATTATTGACGCCACCGTGGCCGAGCTCGCCCGCCGCACCGGTGCAGAAGTCCTCGTTTTGGATGCCGTACAACTTGCTGCAGGAGAATGGGGTCAATTCGGTCCAGGTCCGTGTCTCTTTTCTCCATTCATACCGCTATTGACACGACTTTATAGCCGCCAATTCACTTTCTCTCCCTCGAAATCCGCTTCATTTCCCCTCCTCCACCGTTCCATCAAGACCGTCATTCTCCAGAAGTCAAGCAGATGAAGACGAAGAACCCGAGAGTAGCTTCTTGCCTAAGATATCTCTCGCACTCGTGGCTCCCCCAACCACCATGCAAGGCCGCGCAATACTCGCATCGTCCAGTCGTCGGACAGCACCCCCGAGCAAAGTCAAAGTCTTCTTTGACGCACTTGTCAACACGCCTTCGAAAGACCGTGATTCTGCGCCCCCGTCGAGCAGACCCCGGCCACGACTCGTATATATTCGAGACTTTCCAACTCTTGCCCCCACATCTTCGTCCTGGTATCCTCCCCTCCTTTCTGCTGTGCGAGAGCGTAGGAAAGGCCCAATATCTCGTCCTTCCTCTCCCGTTAGCAATCCAATGACAATCATCTTTGGAATGACTCCTTCCATGATTCCTCCAGCGTCCCATGATGGCCCGGGAAATAGCCTGGTCAGCATGCTTGTGAGCCGTACTCCCTCTGCGACACAGTTGTCGTCCGGCCCGAAAGCCAGTAAACCTGACTGGGGAGAAGACGAGGCTGCCGAGCGAGCTAGGGAAAAGCGACTTCGGGATCGTCTCAAAAAGTGGGAGAATGGTGATGCTGCTCTCGCGGAGGAATTTCCCAGGCTCTCATCAACGGAGGAGGGCGCAGAGACCGAAAGCCGACCAGACGTTATTTTTATAAGCTCCTTGGGATTGCCCGGATTTCCTGGCTCAGGTTCATCGTCCCCAACCAATACTGCAAACAAATCATCTTTCTTCCGGACATCTATTTTGATCCCGAAAGTCCGGTCATTGACTGATGAACGCGCTGCTCGCATATCGCGTCGCCGAGAGATCAACGAACTCACCATGCGCATGGGTATCGGCGCGGCTGGTGGCGTTATGGAGTCAGAGACTGAAGCCATGCCCTCACCAGGCCCGGATCCATCACTGCCAGCTCAAACAGCGCAAGAAAAGATGTGGGAAGACTGGGGAAACAGAATAGAGGTATGGTCTGATGTTCGGCGGATAGCTGACCGTGCTCTTGGGAACACCCTGGCTTCCAGCATTTCTGACGCATCTGGATCACCTGGCCTCGAATCCACCACTGTCCCTTGGTCTGCTATTCACGCAGCCTGGGAAGCACATTGTTCTGCAAAGGATCTTCGATCGTCATGGCTCAAGGAGGCCTTCTCTGTTCACAAGGTTGCTTGGGAACAAGAAAAACCTCATGAATGTCAGCAAGAGGACACTCCGGAACATTTCGATGAGGTTGTTGAGAGTGTGAAAAGTGACACTGAGCTTGAACGCCACGAGGAGAGACTTTTGGGATGTATCGTGGATGCTGGCAAGTTGTACATATTAATCGTCATGCCCGTTGTTCAAACATGTTTTCTAGCTTCAATGCCAACGTCCTTTGATCAAGTCCATCTCCCGGCCCATACTATCGATTCCGTCCGGACAATCGTATCGTTGCCATTGTTGCACCCGAAGGCATTCCAACAAGGCATTTTGAAGCAACACGGCATGACGGGCTGCCTTCTCTTTGGTCCACCAGGGACAGGAAAAACACTTGTTGTTCGTGCTCTTGCCAAAGAAGCAGGCTGCCGCATGTTAATGGTGTCCCCGTCTGACGTTATGGACATGGTAAGTTCATCCTTGTTTGTTCATACTCATTATTGAAAATGATCATACAGTACGTCGGCGAAGGAGAAAAGTTGGTGAAAGCGCTATTCTCTTTGGCTCGACGGCTATCACCTTGTGTGGTCTTCTTGGACGAAATCGATGCCCTTTTCGGCGCTCGCATGTCTGCACGAGAGAGCGGAGGCGCGTTTGCTCACCGAGGTGTCATCACCGAGTTCATGCAGGAGATGGACGGGCTCAAGTCGTCAAAAGAAGACAATGTGATTGTCATTGGTGCTACGAATCGACCATTCGACTTGGATGACGCTGTTCTTCGTCGTCTACCGCGTCGCTTGCTTGTTGACTTGCCAGGTGAAAAGGAGCGGCAAGGTCAGCATTGCTCTGTACATGCGCTGATATAGCACTTACCTTTTACCACAGAGATCCTCAAAATCCTACTTCGGGACGAGACTCTAGCTCCCGATCTGGATATTTCTGCTTTGGCAAAGAAGACGGAGAGTTTCTCAGGGTCGGATCTCAAGCGTGAGTCCTAATCCTCATTTTGCGTTTCGTCTTGCTCATGACTTGTGTGTAGATTTGTGCGTCTCTGCTGCTTTGGACGCGGTCAAAGAAAACATCAAGCTCCCTTGGACAACCGCTTCTTCGGTCCCATCAACTCAACAACCCTCCGAAGGAACCTTGGCTCGTTCTGCATCTCCGAGCGCTAGTAATGTTCCTGATGTCTCCTCTGTCCCATCTAATACCGGTGACTCTCCGAGCGAATTATCTAAATTAGAACCTCTTCCTGTCCTAGTCGAGTCATCCTCCCCTGAACAACCAACTCGCATTCTCCACCTGCACAACTTTGCAAAGGCGCTCAAGGAGATAACTCCTTCATCTTCCGAGTCTTTGGGCAGCCTTGCGGAGCTCCGCAAGTGGAATGAAGAGTTTGGGGAGGGAAGTAAAAACAAGAAGCGTCAGTCATTCTGGGGCAAAGGACGCTTTGGATTTACAGACAAGGCGGATAAGGAGGGAGAGGTCGGTCGCGTTGTCCATTCCACATCAAAGTCTTCAGTGGATGGTTTACAATAGAGTCAAATGTCGATTACTAACTAGTGCGCAAATAAGTAGTGTTTTGAGCATAGGTGATAGATTAGAAGATATAATATACGAAATGTGCCTATTTTCGCGTACTCCGACGTGCTGGTTGAGTTCCCTTTTCCTTCTTGACAGAGTCAGCATCCTCCTCGTCTGCATCGATACTGTCATCCTGAACCACTTTTGTCTTTCTCGTGCGCCGTGCGTGTTGCGTCCTTGGTTGCGCCTGCGACTGCGTTGTGTCTGGTTCATCCTCGTCGTATTGTTGTTCCTCTTCCTCGTCCTCATCGCTTGCTTCGGTCCTTGCCCAACGCTTTGCATCGTCACCTTCTCTAGCCGCGCCTTCGCCGATAGGAACAAAAACTTTGTCGGTGTGATCGACTGGCCAATCGATACTGCAACTAGGGCACAGCTTTCGGCGACGTGCAAAATTCGTAAAACAATGATAGTGCATGCATGTCTTGCAGTTTTCTCTTGGACAGGCAACACCGCGGGTGATTATCTGGAGGGAAGTAATGTCACGGAAGGGATAAAGGTAATTCTTCAAGGCACAGGCAAACCTCAAGACAGATAGTGCACTCTATGAGTTCCTCTGGATATGTAGTCTTAAGATAGGGGGAGAGTTCGAGCAGGGAGCGTGTCGAGAGGGAATACCGCCCACGTCTGTTGTATAAGCTCGTTCGAAAAGGCTGAAAATAACAAGGAAAGAATACGTACTTGCTCTTGATCAGCCATCCCTTGGCCACGAAGCTGCCTAGGACGGCTTCGGCTTGACTCTTGCTCATGTTTGTCTTGGGTCTGATAGCGCTGACTTCACGAAGAGCCACAGTAGATGAGACAGAGAAAGAATGACGAGGGGCCAGCATGATGAGCTCGACCTAGAACGTAGTGTAGTGGTCGCATCGAATGGGACAGAAAATGAAGGTGTGGGTAGGGCGTACAATGGCTTTGAAGAACGCAATTTCTGCCGCGGTGTATTCGGTGGCTATCTGCGCAATCTCGTCCCCTTTCCGATTGACCTTGGACGGGTTAAAAAAGAGTTTTTTTATATCCAGAATTCACAGGGAAACTAACTAGAGCATACATCTGTTTTCCCGAGTTTTCATCGTGAAGATGACGGAACTCGAGATCCAGACTGTCGAGAGACTGGTTGACTTTTGTCACAAACTGGTCCCATGCATCTCTGCCGGGAGGTAGGCGGATATCGAGTTCAGGATTTGCGGCTAAAATGAGGGTCAGAGAATGCCATCGAATGAGAAGGCAAATGACCATTGACAACGTCGATGGACTTTGCCCAAAGGGTACGGGCAAGTTTTTCGGAGACAATGGCACGAGACAAAACGGCATGGAGGAAGACACGCTGGACGTCGCTTGAAGAAACCATGGTGGAAGAAATCAAGACGCGTCGTGGCTACTTAAACGTTAAGCGCGTTCGTGCCATTACTAATTGGGGACATGTTATGGGTATTTTCATCTATTACTCTCCAAGTCCTTCTCATGGCTTCGGTACTCGCAGCGTCTTGCTCACCATCGCCGTTGCCCACAGTGCCCACATCAGGCTCACCACGTGCACCTCGCCTCGTCCCCCAACATTGCCCCAGAGTGTGACAGTCCCCCCCGGAATGCCTTGTTGGCCCTCAATCCAGCCATTTTTGGTCCAATACGCCAATATAGACACAAGAGCTAATGATGACGGGATGGGAAGGCCTTCAAAGTATTTGGCCTTGCCTGCTGCATCTTTTGGCACGCTCGCAACCGTCGCATTGAAGCGAGCGAGTCGGGCAAGTCCACAACATATGAAACCTGTCAAGACCACCGTGTCAAGGTATGTCCGTAACCCCACTGCAAATGCTAATAGTGATGGAGCAACGCCAAATGAAATCTGCAAATTCTATCTTAGTTTTGAGTAGTAAGGCTAGAAGAGAAAAAGCACACCAAGTCAGCCAAACTATCAAGCTCTTGGCCAAGCATACTACTTGACTTTCTCCACCTCGCAACTTTACCGTCTAAAAAGTCGAACATGAGGCCAGCAAGTGGGAATGTGAGAGCCGACCACAGGTAGTCAATGTCACCGGTCAGAAGGTAGTGTCCGGATGAAAACACGGAAAAGGATCCGCAGACACCATTCATAATAGTGACTAGATCTGCGAGACGAAAATTTCTAAAAGACAGGAGCTGAGCATGCAGCACGCACGTTAATATGGCGAAACATACCTGACGAGCGAAAAATGACCGTCCGTGTCCTGGTATTGGTGTAAAGCATCGGCTTGGTGCTCAACGATGGTGTTTTGAGAGGCATTGGACTTGGCGGAGGGTTTTCGTTGACTCATGAGTACAGTCAACGTCCGACTTGCGTCGACCTCAAATTCAGAACTCTACTTGACCTTGTGGCTGTGTCCAGAATCACGTGTCCTTTGACCATCCATCATTACAATAGTACTAGCTCTACCGATTCTGCGGCCTAATCTTTGGACGATCCTCTTCTGTATGGTCCTCAGCCACATCAAACACAACCCCAGGCCTTGCTCTTCGTAGTTTTCCGCCTCCCACCTCTCGCACCTCCGCTGCCTCCATGTGCCTCCATTCCTGAGTCGCAGCGAATGCATCTCTCAAAGGGGGGGGATGTATCGGCGGCTGTGTACTATGCATTGAAGCAGTTGGCGACCCAATAACAGTGTTGGGCTGCGACATGGCATCAGACTTTATAAAGTTGGACAAATTCATGATAACTCACTGCAGTCCCGTCTTGAGCCTCAAGGGACGCTTGTGACACTCTCCGGGTTCTCTTCGTCGTAAGGTAGCGGAACGGTGTGAAGACCTTGTTCGGACTTTTACGTTCAGATACCGGCTGGATTGGAATTGGGACTGTAACTGGAGGAGGCTTGGCCCGTGAGGACACCGCAGAGGACACCTTAGTATCCTGGAGCGATGCTGCTTTTGGAAGATTCTCTGCCTTGGTTTTTGGTTCCTTACGGATCTTGCGTGGTGCAGGCTTCTGAGGCTCCTCTGCTTGATCTGTTAGCTGAGCGGGCTTGGATCTGAACATACTAAACAACCCTCGCTTTCGCGATGAGGTCTGTGAAGAAAAAGATGCTGGGATCGAAGTACGGGAAGTCGATGGTTTCAAGATGGTAGGAGCGAGAGAAGAGGGCGTCTTGAGAACGGAGTCTTCGGATGGCCTGCGTGACAGCTCACGAATGTGTCGTGAAGGCACTGGATCTGGCAGATACAAACATTTTGGTATATTTTGCTGCAGCGTGGCATGTGGGCGTGACTGGAAGTCATTCGTTGATGTGGACGTTCCTGTCTTTGAGGTGGGAGCCGATGCTCCTGGTTGAACGGGACGTGATTCCGATGGGTAAAGCGTGGTAGTAGACCGCGTGAAAATTTGAGCATTGCTTCGAGAGGTAGTTCTTGGATTGACTGATGATAATACACTTTGAGATGGTACGGATACACTAGTTTGCAAAGAAGATTGAGCAGAGGATAATAATACATGTCGATTGGACATAAGATCGACTTGAGAGCTAGATAAATTGTTAATGGGCGCAGTGGGCTGACTCCAATTACGGGGAGGTTCCGTTCGTAGTGGAGAAGGTGCGTGGGATCTCGAAGTACTGGTTAGGGCGAGATGGTTTGAAGAGGCCACAGCAAGTTTATGGGCCGATTTGTGGTGGTCGTGGTCTCGAGTGCTCGAAACTCCTCGTGATTGCTGGTGACTGGAAATATGAGCAGCAGGGACAGTAATGGGAAGGTTACTACCTGCTAAGGAGTTTGGCGGGGCAGTAATGTGAACAGATGGAGCATGCGACGAAACGGATTGTAGAGCAGAGGTATGTTTATGCGATGTTCTGCTATGATCTTTACTTCGAGTGGTTCTCTGAGAAGGCTGGTGGTGACTCGAAACCTGCGTGGAAGGATCGGGGTAAGGAAGCGCGTTGTTGACGGGCAAAACCTGAGTCCGAGGGCTAGGTTCTTCAATGCCTTTGTGTAATACCTTATTCTGATCGTAATGTTGTGAATTCGTGTACACACGTGTCTGAGTTTCCTGTTGAGATGAAAGAGAAAAACCATGATTTTCACCTCTTGATGTGACAGATTTCTGAGACTTCGAGCAATGATCCTGGTTATTTCGTGTTTGGGTAATCGATTCAGTAATGGGCAGGAGAGTGTGGCTATGACCAGGGGTGCTTTGTTGATTGGTTGGTACTAACGTGTCCACTGACGGTGGACCTATATGCTTGTGTAAAGATTGAGATTGCTCCGGTGAACGCGTAATTTTCTGTGCCACGGGCGTATGGAAGTTGACCTCATGTGGTCGTTTTTCAGAAGAACCGCGTGTTTCCTGATTTAGAGGGACTGGTTCGGACTGAAGTAATCGAGTCGTTGGTTGTTCTCCGCCTGGTTTGGCAACAGTGGATTGGCTGAGCCTGGAAATTACTGCTCTGGGCTTTTGCATGTCGTTCGTCGTCAAAGAAGTAGAAACACATTGAGACAACGGAGTGGGGTTTGACAAAAGTTCCGCCAATCTAGCATTCTGAATAGACGGCTGATCACCTTGCAGGGCGGCGATAGCGCGATGAACGGGTTCTTTCGGCTGATTTTGACCAGATGAAGCCACCTTCTTATCGCCTCGAGCAGAGGCTAGAGTATTGTCGTCAGTTGCGTGGTGTTGAACAACCATTATGTCTCCTCGAGAGACTTGTACAACCGTAGCCCCTAGACGACCACATAAATATCAACAAGTATACCAGAACGATCAATGATACCATGTGTATCGGGGGTTGATATCTCCTCTTTGGAGACAGGAATTTCCATTTCCAATCCCAACATTTGAGAATATGATTGTTGGTCATGGAATTGCATCTTGTGTAGTTGATCTTCAGGACGGTGGTCCGAGGTCGACAGAAGCTCCGTACGCATATGTATGGATGAAACACCCTCGGCAACTGGCACAGGTGATACATCTTTGGAATTGTTTTCAAATAGAGCTTTGATCGATATTTATGACCTGCTCACCTAGTTTATTTGTCAACAGTGTAATCGAAGCTGCAGGGTTATGAGTAGGTGCCAAAGCATCATTTGCATCCATTGAGTGTGATTGCAGAGGAGCTAAGGGTCTAAATCGGACAGCAGGGACTTGCGACACGTCATGAATACGAGACTTTTCAGATCGATGCTGTCTCGAGCTCATAACTGTTGCTGGCCGTTGGATTGACGATGCAAGAATTTTATTATCGTTCGCGACATCCCTACCACTCCCTGTCAAAAAAGGTATAGATACTTGTCCGCTAACTTGGCGATGGCCTATTGCCGTTGAAGGGCGTAATAGTTGAAGACCGATCTCTTGGACTTGATTCGGCATCGATCGAGTTTCATATTCTGATTTCACCTTCGAGACACTGGGTTTCAGGACTGTTGGATCACGTTGATTAGCAAGCTAGGATTGGTGAGAGAGTAACACTTTAAGCACGAAACACCGTATATTGCGATTAATGGTTACATACGGAATCGATTGTTGGGTCTCCAACATAGGATGTGATGATTTCACCAATATCACCCGTCTTTGTGTTCGCACGTCGCAAATCAGTGTGATTAGTGTCAGGAAAGGAATTTGGAGTTAAGTCGATATCAACCTCGGGTGGTCTCTCCCTTTGAGAAGAGTTTACTTCCTTGGTCTCGATAGAAATGGGCAAGTCGGAAGAGGAAACTCGCATTTTCGCATTTGATGATACTCCCAAGGAACTTCCAATCACCTCGTGCACATGATGCGGAGTATAATTTGATGGGGAACAAACTTGGTACGACGTTTCAATCGACGAGGAAGGTATGGAAGAGGACTGTGAGACTTTGTTAGTACCTTTGACGTCGATCAATGTTCCAAGAGCAGGAGACGTGTCTTCAGTGTGGACCGTTTCTGCTCTTGTGTCCGTCATTTCGAGGTGGCGCAAAGGCTGATTGTGAGTTCTCTCTGTCCAAATTTGGTGTGATGCTTGATCAGTCATCATGGTAGGCAGTGTCCTAATCCGTGGATCAAGGATGCCCGTCGATACTTTTTGCGAATATCTTGTACTCTCATTCAATGCCACCACTGATGAAGATTGTACTGAAGTCGGCGGTGCACGGGCCTTGCTATTTGGTTCTGCAGAAGCGTCTTGCGAGGAATGGTAGACATGTGAGGTTTGTGTCTGAGAATGTGATGTATTGTACAATAGTGTCCCATGAGTATGTATCTCGAAGGCCTTCTTTGGGGGATCATCTGTGGAGGACGTCTGGTTCGATGTCATTGGTGGAAGTGGCCAAGTAGATGTATTCTCCATTGAAGGAGATAGCTCGGGTTGCCCTTGCTGAGATGGTGCAAACTCCGTCGTTCTTGGTTGAGGATACAGTGGAAAAGGAATTTCAGGAGTGCAAGGAAGCTTTGAGTTGATGTTAATGTCGACGGATTGGGTGTTAGACGAGGCCATGGGGCGTGATGGTAGCTGTTGGGTCACCTTATGCTCTGTCAGATTGTTCGTAATCACCGAAGGGTGAGATGTGTTTTGTGAAACACTGGGCTCATTGACATCGCCAAAATCAGCATGGTCTTTAGGTGAAGTGGATCCTAGGGCTACTCTTTGACCTTGCACAGACATCTGTCGCACCAAAGGAGGCTCAGCCAGCGATTGTGCTGAACCTTTTACTCCGACTCCGACAGAAGTGGAGGAGGTAATCTGCATATAATTTGATGCCGATGAGAAGGCATCATGGGATTGAGATGGAATTCCTTTGACAATCCCCTGAGCCTTCGGTTCGACTTGATCGAGCATCCTGTTTGACATGGTCTTTCGTGAAGGGATAGAAGATTGGCTGTCCACAGGAACTGCATGATGTGGAACCTTCTGTGTCTCGTGAATAGAACGAACGAGTGTAAGTGTCGGATCCTTTAATCCCGTTGATTCCGTACGTTTCCTCGAGATATCGACGGTCGGTGGGTCTGCAAGCGTCCCGTTTGATATCTGCTGATAAGCTTGAGAGGATGGTTGGACATTCATTACGTCCGATGTTTGGAAGCCAGCTGCTGATGCAATCATCTCAGGTCGATAAGATTCCATATGAGGTCCCTGAGCAGCTGGAGGCCGAGCATACACCGTAGCTGGAATAATCGTTGGTATTGGGTGTTGATGCAGCAGATGAGATTCCTGCAGAGTAGAATATCCTGAAGAGTCAACTTGGGGTGCAGTGGCCGAAACAAGTTTTGAATGCTTCTCCGTGGTGCGCGTGAGATTCTACAACGAAAACACTCAGGAAAGAAAAGCGGAGCCTCTCTCAAAACTACAATTCACCTTAGAAGTACCAAGCGTTTGAGCTTCGCGTAACGCTGCCTGCTGAGATGCACTTGAGTACATTGTCTTGGATGCTACGATGATCTACAGAGCAAAAAGAGTTTGTCAATTACAATAATCTGCGGGAAATCAAAACTAACATGATCTGACTGTTTCTCAAGCTTTTGGTTTTCATTTCGTTCGGAGGAGGATGTGTTTTCTACCAAAGAAGCAGATGCCTTCTGTGAAGTTGACCTCTTATTGGATAAGGGCCACCGGGAAGACAGGGTATTCAATGTCTGGTAACAAGATGATCAAGTCACAGTCGTGGGCTCGGGAAAATGCCTACCTCATCGTATTTTGGCCGACCGAAATGTGAGTCTGGGAGCTGAACATCATTGTAAGTCGAGATTCTCTCAGAGGGCGCGACAGGGGGAAATTCCATAATGGTATTATTTATGTTCTATTGTGATGTTGGAGATGTCAAAGGAATACTTGATAACGTAGCTCACATGTTCCTTATACCTTGAACGTCCAATTTCACCAAGCGAAGTGGCGGATGCTGTGGGATCACCTCGAGATGGTTGCTCAACAACAGCCATAGTCGAGTCTTTTTTATGATAACCAGAAGACAAAGCAGAATGATTGAGATTTACGTATCCTGCTTGGTGTTCGCTGGTGTTTGATGCGGAGGTGGCTTGACGAAGATGTACCAATGCAGGGTCTGTAACGGAATAGTGCCTTTTCTGTCGTAAAAATCAGACGGATATCATAGAACGGTATGAACAAAAATACAGTGACCGAGAGATGAGGTGCTTCGACGTCAGTGAGGTTACGCTTATATTTTGACAATTTTGGTAAACCTTTGCGAGGTGAGCTGTCCGAAGTGGATTCGTCGTAAGCTGGAACATGCCGAGGTCGTATCCTAGGCTGAGAGTTGGGTATCGAGGCAGAATCCCATTCTCCTTTTTCCGGCTCGAAACGCTTGTCCAAGTAGCTTTCCTTGTCTCGAAGCTGATTTCGACGATGCTCGCGTTGACCTGGCTCTCGAACTCTACCGTGCTGTCTGGGCTGTTTCGGCTGGTTGGGCTCGCTTTCCCTCTCACGCTCTCGATCCCGCCAGGAGACCACATAAGGGTATCCCTCTCGCAAGTCCTTGTGGAATTCAGAGATACCACCTGTTCCATATCTCCCTGTGCTAGCGCCTGGATCTCTTTCACTGTGCCCGTATTCTCTTTTCAGACTCTCTGAGTCTTCATCTCTTTCCCTTGCTTTCCCCTTTCGATGGAAACTTTCTTTTTCTTGCTCCTTAGGTTCATCTTGTCCACGTTCCCTCCACAGATACCCAGCCATGTCTCGGTTTGCATCTCTTTCTGATGGACGCCGTCTGTCACGGTTCCTATCTTTGCCCCTCTCGCGTTCCCTGTGTACCTCCCTAGATTCCTCTTCCTTTTCGTGTATCCGGCCTTTCTCCCTCCTCTCATGTCGTTCCCCTCCCCAAACATGATCTCTGTCACTCCCGCTCCCCCTCTCCTTATCCCTGTTCCTTCTCTCTCTACTTTTTCTCCTGCCTCTGTTCTCCATCCCATCCCCCTCCTCCAAGACTCTCCTGCGGTCCTCCTCTCTATCTCTTTGCGGGGCATAATCCTTCCTCTGACTAGATCTCTCCGTCTCTCTGGTTTTGTGTCGCGCAACATCAGTGTCTCTCTCCCGTGTCCGCTTTCCGCCTTCTCCTCCCTTATCTGTATCTCTATATCGGTCATCGGGGCGTCTCCGGCGTTGAGCATCATCGTCCCTGTGCACTGTAGGAGAGTGTTGGAATGGGGGGTTCCATACTTCAGGGGGAGGCCGCATAGGCCCTGGAGGACGTTGGCTTGTTGACCATCCAACCGAGCCGTTGAGGTATTGATCTGGATCTGGGTAGGATGTTGAAACAGGAGGAAAGGCGGTACTCGTAGCTTGAGTATGGATGTGTTGATCTCTGTCAATTGATGGATACGTCGTGTAGTTAAATCTTGAGGATGTAATGTGTGGTGGCGAGTAGACCTCTGGTGGTTGAGGAGCACGACTTGATTCACGTTTTTCAGCAATCCTATGGACGCTAACGGTAGAATCAAGAGGTTCTCGAATGGTTTGATGGAAAGTTCGGTTGCCATTGGGCTTTGCGGAGGGTGGCAACCAAACCTGATAGGTGGGCGTCGGGTCATTTGTTGGCTTGCGTGTGCCAGAGTGTCGTTGGAATAAGCTCTTCATCCAACGTTGGTCGGGAGATATAACGGAAGGACTCCTATACAGGTTCCGCTTCCTTGTAGCAGAATTTTAGGGAAAGACAGGCAGGATATCACAATAAGGAATCCTTTCGACATGAGGCGAAAGCGGGCTGCAGTAAAACGCCGCCACTTATGGAAAGATGGGCTTAAGCGACGCCGAAGTTTCAGAAACATGAAGCCACGTTTACATTGAAACTTACTCTCACAAAACTATGCCTTCACAGTGTGCGACCCAACAATATAAGCTGGAGGTGGTTCAAAAGAGAAAGTTACTCAGCGTTGTTGATAATTGCCAACTCTAGTATATATGTAAAGAATCATGGATGGTATGTATGTGTCTTTAATGCAAACCTAAACTGTATACGTAAAAAACGCATCAAGACAAGAACATGTATGCCTGAAACACAAAACCGTCGAAGAACAATCAGATACCCGACGGTACGGGTGCGAAAGGCACGTTCCAGGGACCATGAGGGAAAAACCCTTGACTCACCAACCTCAAAACGAGGCCGAAAAGCTTTTCAAGGTGCCTGAGTTCGATCTTACACGATTTTGACTCATTACAAGACAGTAGGACAGCACAAAAGCTGTAGAAGACGGTTGTCTTCCTGTCAAGACAATTTAAGGATCGTGTGGCATGAAGAAGAAACGACAAAAGGGCTCGAGATCAGACATAAAATAAAGCATCAAAATCTACTCATGGTGAGCGATTGAGAAAGGAGACGACAGGATTTTGGGATTGAACGAAACTTGACAAGAAAAATTATAATAGGCATCGGAAGATGCCGTCTACTGTTCGGCCAAGACCGAACTTGCACATCGAGTCGTGACTTTGTAATTCACTCCGTATCGCTCATCCCAACCTCATAGTACACTTCTACACGATTTTTCAACGCATATCACGTCTTACCTATTCCCTGGTTAGATTAGGAGGTCTGGTAGATCACTGATACGGAATTTTCTGCTCTCGATGGTGTGTAACCTTACCCGCCATTGTACATTTTCAGTGTTCACCTCTCATCTCGCTACATTCTCTCAGAACGATACCATGGATGTGCTAGATGAGAAGCAGAATGGTGCACCTCCAATGGAGATAGATGAAGTTGTATCCGTCAGGGATCGTGAGTTCTGGGCTTTCATAGTGGTTCGATTGGGTCCTTACAGTGGTGTCGTCATCGTTTAACAGATGAGGCATTTGCGGCCAGACATATGCCAGACTTAGGGCATGATGTGAAAGACTTTCAAGTCTTTTCTTGGCGCTTGAGTAATTGGAAGAAGCTGGAGAAGAAGCTGACAAGTCCAGAATTTGATTGCGGTGGCCACAAATGGTGGAATCGCCACTAAACTTTCGATTGATTCTATGCTCACGAAGGTCTCGGTGTAGGCGAATTCTTCTGTTTCCTTTCGGGAACTCCAATGCTCCGCCGAACGATACTGTGTCGGTGTATCTTGACTATGCGGAACCCAAGAAGGCGCCCGAAGGATGGCATGCTTGCGCTCAGTTTGCCCTTGTGATCTCGAACGTGCATGATCCTACTGTCTACACAGTGAGCCGTATGTCCTTATCTATCTATCTGAAGGACATTACTTCCATTTTCCTTCTTTAGACGCACACCACCGGTTTATCGCGGAGGAATGTGATTGGGGTTTCACCCGGTTTAGCGAACTACGCAAGCTCTTCAGCATTCAGGATGGGCATAGTCGACCAACCATAGAAGAGGAGTCAGCCGATATTACTGTTTATGTTCGAGTTTTGGAAGACCCGACAGGCGTCCTATGGCACAACTTCGTCAAGTATGCACACTCTTATCTATCAAATGACGAAACTCATTCCGCTATCAGCTATGATTCCAAGAAGGAAACTGGCTTTGTCGGTCTCAAAAACCAGGGTGCTACTTGTTACATGAACTCTCTGCTGCAATCTTTGTTTTGCACAGACTATTTCCGCAAGGTGAATTCTACCTAGCTTTTGCTATTCTTATCTTCTTTTCTGAGTTTCCACTTATAGGCTGTATATCAAATCCCCACCGAAGAGGATTCTCCAACAGAAAGTGTTGCTCTTGCGCTCCAACGTGTCTTCTATCACTTACAGACATCAGATCAGCCCGTCGGTGAGTAGACTTCTCTCAGACCGAACATCTAATATAATCCACGGGGAAGGGACGACTGAATTGACTAAGTCTTTTGGTTGGAAATCCCTTGATTCATTCCTCCAACATGATGTTCAGGAGTTCAATCGTGTACTTCAGGATAAACTTGAGTCGAAGATGAAGGTCGGCATTCATCTTTTTTCCCAATATCAAGTACATTCACACAAGTTCAATGTAGGGGACAAAAGCAGAGGGTGCAATTGCTAAACTTTTTGTTGGCAAGATGAAGAGCTACATCAAATGTGTCAATGTGGATTACGAATCGTCCAGGATTGAAGAATTCAATGGTATGCGAAATCACGGATTATCTCTCGTGTCTAATCCAGTCTTCAGACATCCAACTCAACGTCAAGGATATGAAAAATCTCTACGAGTCATTCAAGGACTATGTCGCAGTTGAGATGCTCGAAGGAGAAAACAAATATCAAGCAGAAGGATTTGGTCTCCAGGATGCTAAGAAGGGCATTATATTCCAGTCCTTCCCACCAGTCCTTCATCTGCAACTCAAGCGGTTCGAATACGACATCCAACGCGATGCTATGGTGAAGATTAACGACCGACATGAGTTTCCTTTCGAGATTGACCTGGATGAATTCTTGGATTCAAGTGCCGATCGATCCCAACCCTGGGTTTACAAACTCCATGGTGTCCTAGTGCATTCTGGTGATTTGCACGGAGGGCATTACTTTGCGTTAATCAAACCTGATCGTGAAACAAGATGGCTGAAGTTCGACGACGACCGAGTAACACCTGTAACTGACAAAGAAGTACTCGAAGAAAACTACGGCGGTGAAGCTTTAAATGGTATACCGCCATCCCTCCAACGTAATCAAGTTCGAGCCATGAAACGTTTCACGAATGCCTACATGTTGGTGTATATTCGAGAGGCGGCTATTGATGAAGTCCTGGCTCCTTTCACCGAAGAGGATACACCCACACATTTGAGTAAGCTCCTTGACCTTTTACTGTACTTTACGAAATCATACAATTCTTCCCGTAGAGCGCAGACTGGACGAAGAGCGCTTGCAGATTGAAGCAAAGAAAAAGGAACGTGAGGAACAGCATCTATTCTTGACAGCGAAGGTGAGAATCGAATCAGAAGTTCTCTCGAAAAGCTGTAACTATTTTGTAGGTCATCACAGATGAGACATTCTCCAAACACGAGGGATTCGATCTTGCCACGTTTGACGAAAAAAATTGGCCACCTTCCGATTTACCAAGTTTCCGCGTTTTAAAACAAGAAACTTATGCCACATTCAAGAGTCGTGTCGCGCAACATTTCAATTTCCCCGAAAGCCAGATTCGTCTTTGGGTCTTAGTCAACCGGCAGAATAAGACTGTCCGACCAGATACTCATATTCCTGAGAATGAGCCTAGCCTGAGTAAGTTACTGAAGGCGCACATAGAACATTTTTAAACGATTTTGTAGCTGTTGAAGTCATTCGGAATAACATGGCCGCAAGACAGAATGATCTTCGTCTTTATCTTGATGTGATAACTGATCCCACTAAGGTAAGCACTATCCATTATTGTAATCAACACAAAAACCAGTTCACACACAATAAAGCCCGACCCACCTCCGCAATCTATTATGATTTTCCTCAAACATTTTGACACTTCTCAACAAACCTTGTATGGCGTCGGCAAGACATATATGTTGAGAACGAGTAAAGTGGGTGACCTGGTGGCCCTCGTCAATGAAAGAATGCGTTGGACACCGGGGACTCCCCTGAAGTTGTATGAGGTAGCTGCTGATGCATGACTTTCATGATATTTCTTGTGCTAAACGCTTCTAATTACAGGAAATCAAGCCTGGAATGATTGAACTCATGAAGCCCAAGCTTTCATTCGCACAGAGTGAAATTCAGGATGGCGATGTCATCTGTTTCCAGGTCGATTTGCCTGAGAAAGAGTAAGACTTCGATTCTTTGCGACTCTTTCCTTCTAGTTAAACTCGCTTAAAAGGATTCATGACCTTGAAAGCCAAGGAATCTACTCCAACCCTGTACAATTCTATGATTTCTTGCAAAACCGAGTCATGATCGTATTCCGACCGAAGTTCGAGGAACCAGACCATGATCATCCGGAATTCAAACTCGTTCTCAGTAAGAAGCAGAATTACGACACGGTATGCCACCTTATTCGACCATTTGAGTTGATTTGACAATCATATAACTAGATGTCAGTCAAAGCCGGGGAGTTTTTGCGTCACGATCCAATCAAGCTACGATTCACGACTACTCACACGAGTAACGGATCCGCGAAGGCCGTCTTGAAGAGATCTCTAAATCAAAGTATAGCTGAAATTATGGCGCCAACCTACATCAACCCGACAACAACTACCATTTTGTACGAAAAGTTGGATGTCAGCATCGTCGAATTGGAGACGAAGCGTAGTTTAAAGGTCATTTGGACTGGCATACATAATAAGGAGGAGGCTACACATCCTTTCCTCCTGCCGAAGACGAGCTCGGTGCACGATCTGGCAGATCACCTTGCAAAGCTGGTTTCATTGACATCAGGTGGTACTGGTAAGATCCGGATATTTGAGATCTCAAAGGATGGGAAGACGCAGAAGGAATTCACTGGTTCTGAGATGATCGGCAACATCCCTGACCCAGTAGAACTCTACGCGGAGGTATTGTATTGCTACCTTTACGGTCTTGATAGCAACGTTGATTAGTCTCGCAGGAAATACCCCGAGAAGAACTGGAAGCGGATGATTCGGATAAGGTGATCAGTGTTTTCCATTTCTATAGTCAACTCGTCCGCACACATGGTATCCCCTTCAAATTCGTTCTTAAACGAGTACGTTCTTGGTGGAGTTTTCCTTTGACGACTGGCTCATTCGATTGTAAGGGCGAAAAATTCGCGGACACAAAGAAGCGACTACAAGCACGGATAGGTGTTTCCGATAAAGATCTTGCTAAATATCGCTTCGCTCTGATTCAAGTTTCCACCTTCAAACAACCTTCTTACATCGAGGATGGTACGTCTGCTTTTGGCTTCAACTAGCCTTTTTTAATTGACCTACAGATGACACTATATACGAGCATCAATTTGCCCCAGAAGATGCCCTTGGCCTTGATCATCTTGACAAATCTGGTAAGACAAGGGCTGGAGCTGGAGAGAAGGCAATTGTCATCAGAGGATAGTTGTACATATCATACATAGTTAGTGTAGTTCATGGATTGTATCATTTTATCTGTTTTTTTCATGCTCTCATAGATTCTAAGTACTTGAACGCGCGATTTCATCATCTGCTGTCTAGCAAATGACAAAAAATGACAAACTTTTCGTTCATTTTACTATAGCTCTATTATTTCGCTGAGAATTCAGGCGATGTATACAGTGCTGAGTGCAACAGCTCCCATACCAGAGGCCTAGGGTCATCGCCCTGCTGCGCTCCAGTTACTTAGAGAGCCATAAAGTCTTTATTTAGTTGTTAGTTACCATATGGTCCTACGGACAATATATGCTCTACATTTCTGGCAGCCTGGTATTCGGGCACGGCGGGAATCTTCAGTGTCATATCTACAAAACAGTGACCTGTGCAATAAGGTAAATTCAACCAGACGCCCATGATAGCTCGCGTAATGCGGCAAGCGATCGGAAGCCAGGGGCAGAGGAGAAAGGTCAGTACAATCGCAGCGGCACAACCGCACCGAAGAATTTGTCAATGGAGATGCGTGTTATACGCAGTAGATCGGTAAAACAATAATCTTAAGACCTCAAGACAAAAAAAAGAATAAGGAGTAAACTTGCACATATAGTGGGAGCAAGCACGCAATTAGTAGCCGCGGTTATTGCCCGAGATCCAGCTTTGTCCGCGCAAAAAAGTGGCAGCGGACGCGGCCATGTAGTCAAAATAGAGAAAACTTGAAACAGTCTCAACGCGTAAACCCTACATATATATGCTAGGTTTAGATCTTCGTTCTTACTCACGATTTCATCAACTTATGCTGTAATACCATGTCATGGAAAATAAGGATTATCGCAGTCGGGGGGTGGCGCTCGCACCGCTACGATCTCGTAAGGATAACTTGAAAAGCAGAACTTATCCACTGTGATCATGATCATGAGCCACCTCTGTGGACTGAGAATTCAAACCCTTATCCTAGCTAGGAACAACTTGTCTCCTCTACTGGCTTGCTTCACCTTTGGGCCTTCTGGATTCGCGCACAGGATCCTGATCATGTCCCTCATCTACATTCGAAACCTGACGCTTTGTGCTGTGTATATGCATTTACAGGAGACCAACTCGTGTCATAAAATTACTTCCTTTTCTTATTCTTCTTGTTCTGCTCAATCTGTCAGAAATAATCGAGATGCATAACTTACACTCACATCAGCGTCGCCATTTTCAGCGCCCGTGTTCGTTGTCGAGCCATTGGAAGACCTTGGAAGTGAATGTGGTGCTGGAACGGCGGTATGCTTGGCTTTCACTTCGTACTTGCGTTCTAGTGAGACAGATTAGAAACAGTTGGGTATAGTCGATTCAAAAAGTAACCGACCTAATTCGGCTCTTGCCACTGGTGTGTTCTCAAAAACAGCGCGCATTTTTTCGTTGGCCAACATTTCATTGGCGGTCGGGAATATTACTTGTCCCCAGCCTTCCACAAAAGAATTCGCCTCACCTACAACCTCCATAATCTCGGCCTCCAATTCTTTTTCAGCGTTTATGAGGCTATTCCAGAGGTCATCTCCTATCGAACCCTTTTGCAATAGGTTTTGAAGGGCGGGTTTGTCTTCTCTTATGCGTATTACTCGTTGGACATCAGCCATGGCGCGTCGAACGAGTGCAGATTTGAGGAGCGCATCTGGTGCGCGGGGTTCACTTTGAAGGAGAGTAACATATGCATTGCGTTCGGGATGCGAAGGAAAGTAGGGTTCATATGATTGCGCTGCGTGGCGTGGAGTTTAGTTTTTGTGAAACGTGAGGAGACGTTGGGCCATACTGGACGTGCGTTTGCGATAAAAGTAGCTGAATAGAAAGAGACCGCCAAAAACAATGATGAGGTACGCGATTGGGACAAGAACAGAGGCCATTGCGCGGAGGCTGGAGTGATCGACCGTGTTCAGAGTTTGAGCTGGCGAATACGTAGTGTTTGCATTTGCTTCTATCCAAGGCTGTCGCGGTTTGAAGCAAAGAAGGACAAATGTTTGATCGAATATTCGAGTGCGGAATAGACCGGAACCGGTTATACTTTGTTGTCTTAACCGTCTCCGGCGCGTGAAAAACCTGATCCGCGCCTTAGCCGAGGGCGTGAAATACCGTCTCAGTAGCCCGGTACAGATTCCAAGTTCTTTCCTCTACACCCATGTTCGCCCGAAGCCGTCTTTCCAAGTGCATCCAGACCAGCGCCAGCGCCCTGCAAAGGAGGCTTGCTTCAACCAAGGTGCCAGCGTCCATATCTTCCTCCCGCCAGTTCAACTAACACATCAAATAGTCGCTTCGCGAGACGTTGGAAGAGGTCATTCCTGCAAAGCAGGAGCAACTTAAGCGCCTGGTATGTAGCATACCAATGGATCGAGTCCGTTTTCTGACTTCAGCGCTAGAAAGCAGAACATGGACAAACTGTTGTCGGTGATGTCAAGGTGCGTTTTATACGCAGTGCATGGTTCCATACGCGTTATTCACGCGTTTCCTTTAGGTCGAGAATATAATCGGTGGAATGAGAGGTTTGAAGGCCATGCTCTGGGATGCGTCTGTGTTGGATCCCAATGAGGTCTGCACTTTGTCATCAGTATCCACCCAATATTTTCCTGAACATCAATCTTAACAGGGCATCCGCTTCCACGGATTAAGTATCCCCGATTGTCAGAAAGTCCTTCCTCCAGCTCACGGTGGCAAGGAAATCATTGCCGAAAGCATGCTCTGGCTTTTGCTCACCGGAAAAGTTCCGACCGTGGAACAAACTCGCCAATTGTCTAGGGAACTCGCGGACAAGGGCGAGCTACCTGCATATGTAGAAAGTCTTCTTGATTCGTAAGGATGTCTCCATTTCCAGCCCTGTACAACTGCGCTGACTTGTCTGCTAGTCTCCCCAACACGCTTCACCCTATGACCCAGCTTGGCATGGGTGTAGCTGCATTGAATCGTGAAAGCGCTTTCCAGGCCGCCTATGAAAGAGGCATTAAAAAGAGCGAATACTGGACATATACATTTGAGGACTCCATTAACCTTATTGCCAAGCTTCCTGCACTCGCTGCGCGTATCTACCGTAACGTCTACAACCCTGGCACCGCTTTGCCTGCCATCAATAAGGATCTGGACCTCGTTGGTTAGTGCATCGTTTCTATCTTACTCGTCATGCTAATCCTTTTTTTTTCAGGAAACTATACTAATCTTCTCGGATACGGCAACAATGAAAGTGTGACCGAATATCTTCGACTCTATATTGCCCTTCACGGCGATCATGAAGGAGGGAATGCGTCTGCCCACACCGCTCGTATGCCACCCTTTCTCTCACTTCAATCATGCTGTCTGAAGTAAATGTGGGCTAGATCTTGTTGGCTCTACGCTTGCGGACCCCTATTTGTCGTATTCAGCTGCGCTATTTGCCCTTGCTGGTCCTCTGCACGGGTGTGTTAAGCTATTTCTCTGTGAACTAGCCTTTTTTGATTCTAATGGGTCGTCAGTCTTGCCAACCAGGAAGTTTTGAGATGGCAACTGGCCATGCAGAAAGAGATTGGATCCAATGTTACTCATGAAAACATCAAGGATTACCTATGGAAGACGCTTAAGAGCGGCCAGGTTGTACCAGGGTAAGACAACATCATCCTTTCATGTCGCTTCCCCATATTAACGATCGATCAGATACGGTCATGGTGTGCTTCGCAACCCCGATCCTCGCTTCATCGCACTCCAGGAGTTCTGTAACACTCGGCCCGAACTCAAAGATAGCCCTATCATTCAATTAGTCAATAAGGTCTGACCTTAAGTCCTGAGATTACGAGTGAACATTCTAAAGCTCATTCGCAGACATCCGAAGTTGCTCCAGACGTCCTCAAGGAACATGGAAAGGTATTGTCATATTATACATTGTGCATCAGCAGCAATTGTCTAATTTGATTTGTAGACCAAGAACCCGTATCCTAATGTTGACGCTACTTCTGGTATGCCCAATCCTCGTTCTTTGTCATTGCTACCGACCAACTAATGGTGACATAGGCTGCGTTTTGTATCACTATGGCCTTGACCAATTCAAGGTGAGTCCCATCGACATCAATACCACGAGTCTTGGGCACTTAAAACAATCCTTAAGTATTACACTGTCATATTCGGTGTCTCCAGAGGTTCGTCACGAGACTTTCTTCCATGCCTTTCAACCACTCACGGCAATCATTTCAGCATTGGGTGCCCTTACTCAGCTTGTCTGGGCCAGAGGTCTGCAAATTTGGTAGTATTCGCTGATTCTTACTGATGACGTTTTCCATAGCTCTTGGTTTGCCCCTCGAACGCCCCAAGTGTATGTCTTCTATTTTTTCAGATATTATGCAAGATCTTCCGCTTACTTTGTCACAGCACTCTCCATCGATGCATTGGAGAAACTTGCCAAACAGTAGACTCGATTGGGACCATGACCCACGGCTTAGGATGGATCAACAGTACAGTAAGAGAATACAAATAATGTTTATTTCGTACCACGAAGCCATATATCATTATACACGCAAAAAATATCGCAAAAAGCCAAATGGCGAAAAACTGAAGATACCACGCGATTGCTCGCGCCTTTACTAGCTCAAAGCATATACATAAAATAGGACATCTTTCAAAAATGTTGTTCATCGTATAGAGAATTGCTTTACAAGATAACACATTTGACCAGAGCAAATGGGCCAAGAACAAGATAAAGTAGTCAATTGTTCGAAACATCAACGAAACCCAGAGAAATAGGTACATAAAGTATTCCCTCAGAATCTTCGGATTTGTTGATTCTGAGGAGGTTGATCCATTGGCTGTTGTTGAGGGTAATGTTGCAGAGGTGGCGCCAGGATTTGCTGAGAAGGACGTCCTTGATATCCTAAAGCAGCCTGACCAGGGCCGCCGGTGATGCCTCCAGGCGGTATGCCAACTCTCATCTGTGGTGGCGGAGGCTGACGCTGGCCAGGTCCAGGTCCATAACCTTGAGACGGCGGTCCCTGGCCGGGTGGGTAGCCACGAGGGGGCTGGGGCTGGCCATACCCAGGAGGAGTAGGCCGAGCACCCGGCGTTGGCTGGATATGTTGTGGAGGCACCCGCTGTTGTGGAGGAAGCTGTTGAGGAGGAGAAGCGGGACCGTGGCTTGGGCGAGGGAGAGTACCCGCCGGGTTGGCAGGCGTTGAGCCAGGGTCACGGAGTGAAACAGGTGCAGGAGGTGGATTCTTCTCAGCAGCTTTCATGATCTCATCACTGTATCGTTCATTAAACTGCTCAGAAGGTAAAATAGTAGACACCGACGACAAACTCACTCAAGCAAATTCAACGCCGCGCACAACACGACCCATTCAACACAATCTTCATTCCCTTCTCCCAGGGTCTGCCAAACAGCTTTTTCCTCGGGAGTCTTTCCTGTGATACTGATTCGAGTTCCCCCACCATTCGGTCCAGGTGGATTCTTTTGAATTTTACCAAATTCAATACGCTTCGGGGGAATATTATGGCCAGCATATGCGAAGTAAAACATGCTCCAGAATGCTGCATTGGGATTGGGTTTGGAAATCTGGAACAAAGGGAGATCCGGTGAATCAGGCGACGGGAGGGAAAGTTTGTATATCGGAGAGATGACACCGGTGTTAGCGATTGACCATTTCAAATTACGCGAAGCCTCGCAGTGAACGACTCGAGATGATGCTGCGGAGGAGTGGCCTGGATCGGAGACAGACGTCTTTCCTCCTTCTTTACGAGGAGGGAAAAGCTTGGCAACACAGAGATCGCCCTGAGGGGAGGGTGTCAAGAGGTAGTTCTCTGTGTTCTGATAGCGGGGAAGGATGGGATGAGCTGTGCTGTAGACATGGTGACTGAGTCATTAAGAGACGTACAAAGTTTGTATGAAGGTATGAGTAAAGAATATTAGAAGGTTGTCCTGTATCGAGCTTCGCATTGGCAGATTCTATAGGAGATTGTGGGATCAAACTGACCGTGGGGAGTCACAATCAAGGTGGGAAGATGATTGGGAATCGGGGGGTGCGTAGGCGAGGTATAGACAGCATATATTGCTATTTGGTTTTGAGCCAGCGATGTGCAAAAAGACTACTAAGGACCTACCGGCCATGCTACGAGAAGGATGAAGGAAAGCGTCAATAGCGCGATCGTAGTAACAGAGTCTCGTGACCACGTGACATTTTTGTCCGTAACGACAATGGGTTGCTAAGTGCTACACAAAGTCGATTGAGGCCATAGCCATATGCTGTATCAAGTCAGCTTTTGGCCATGTTGAGCACATCTGTGCGCAGAATTGTTGTCGTATCTGCGATGAAAAGTTGCCACAGTAATGTGGTGTGCTGTTTATGATCTCTGTCACGATCCTGTCACAGTCACACATCCGTTGTTCATCGATTCTGACAGCGACGGACGGCAGTCGGCGACAGCGGCCAGCATTGTCAACGACACCTTCCATTGACTCTCGTATACCGTGACGACTGATCATGAAGAATCTCAAGAAAACCCTGGTTAGTTCTGCTTCTTAGCGCGCAATCATCACTAGCACTCCTGACCATCTCGATCTCTTCATACTTACAGCTCAGAAAGGCCTCACAAGATTCCAATTCATCCAAAAAGGAGTCAAAATCCAGCACTACCAGCTCTAATACAGTACTACCTGCCCCACCTCCCAACTCTGCGAAACCTCTTCCCACCCCTGGTGGTTCAGGTTCAAGCAATCATCTCAATCCCAGCAGCCATACAGGCCTCTCCCAAACTCCCTCCCAAAGTCCCGCTTCATCCCATAGATCGTCATCTCCCGTAACTACGGGGGTCAGCACCCCTGATCGAAGATCCTCCGCCGATAATGGGTCGCCCGCCCCTCCTATCGTGGTCGTTAGTTCAGATGGGCCCGAAACCTCTAACCGTGTCAATGGAAGCAATACAGAAAGGCTCAACGATGCGGTCGTACCACCACGCGCAACGGCTTTAAATCGTCTACGGGCTGGCCCAAAGGACACCATACCCATGGTGGGTAAGCCCCCACGCAAACAGCGCAGCAGTCGGTTTGTCGTTACTGAGAAAGTTGAGATTGAACGCCTTCCTCCATTCATGGGTGCGTGACATTAGTAGCCATCCTTCATCTCTCCTGACCCTTTCTTCCGTCGTCCCAGAAACTGCTCCGAATGAACGTCCACAATTATTTTTGAAGAAACTTCATCAATGTCGCGTTCTTTTCGATTTCAATGACGCGAGTGCCGAGCTTAAAGGGAAGCAAATCAAGGCACAAACGTTACACGAAATGTTGGAGTACATTACGACCCAGCGTGGTGTCATCACGGAGAACATATACCCAGAGGTGGTCAACATGGTAAGGCTTCATTGAGTATTATCCTTAACGATGATTCTCAAACAGTTTAGTTTGCCATCAATCTTTTCCGTTCCATACCCCCTCCTGTTAATCCTATCGGTGATGCGTTTGATCCCGAGGAAGACGAACCTGTTTTGGAGCTAGCATGGCCTCATCTTCAAATCGTATACGAGTTTTTCCTCCGTTTCGTCGAGAGTCCGGATTTCAACACCAACTTGGCGAAACGGTATATCGATCAACCCTTTGTTCTCAATCTTTTAGAGCTATTCGATTCTGAGGATCCACGGGAACGCGACTTCTTGAAAACCACACTTCACCGCATTTATGGAAAGTTCCTAAACCTTCGCGCATTCATCCGTCGTTCAATCAACAACGTCTTCTTCCGATTTGTCTATGAAACGGAGCGGCATAACGGAATTGCGGAACTTCTTGAGATCCTAGGCTCTATCATTAACGGATTTGCTCTGCCTCTCAAGGAGGAGCACAAGACATTCTTGACACGTGTCCTGATTCCTTTGCACAAAGTGAAAAGTCTCTCGTTGTATCACCCGCAACTCGCCTATTGTGTGGTGCAATTCCTGGAGAAGGACCCGTCGTTGGCAGAGGAAGTAATGATGGGACTTTTAAAGTATTGGCCCAAGGTCAACTCGCCTAAGGAGGTCATGTTCTTGAACGAAGTGGAAGAAATCTTGGACGTGACGGATCCCGTGGAGTTCCAGAAAATACAGGTCGCTCTCTTTCATCAGCTTGGTCGCTGCATTAACAGCCAGCATTTCCAAGTCGCAGAGAGGGCACTGCTTTACTGGAACAATGAGTATGTGGTGAATCTCATGAGTGACAACCTGGCTGTTATACTTCCCATTGTCTTTCCGGTATTATACATCAACTCAAAATCACATTGGAATAGGTGAGCCTCGATTTATTTTTTCTAAAGAGGGACTGTCAAACCTGATGCGATACCATCAGGACGATACATGGTATGGTGTACAATGCATTGAAGCTGTTCATGGAGATGAACCCTGATCTCTTCGATGAAACAATGCAACAATATAAGCAACGCAAAACCGAGAGCGTGAATGATCAACTGCTCTAATCAATATTGTTGACTATCGGTTAGGGAGCAACAACACGCTATCGATCGGTACGAGGCTTGGCAACGACTACAGGAGATGGCACGCAAGAATGCTCCCGGTGGCAAGTTACCTGAAGGATACATAGAAATTCTGCGTTCGCCTCCGCCACCGCCATCAAAGATCGATGATACGGACATACTTAATTTGTCAATTGAACTTAATTCGGCATCCATTGATGATGTTCCAGGAGACCTTGATGAACATGGCATTGAGAGGGTGCCGATGGCAGACCCTGGACTCGATGTGCGCAATTTGACTTGACTAGTGTCATGTATGCAGTACTCAAATGAACATCCAGCGGCCCCTTCCTGAAATTGGGGGTGAACTGTCTCCGACGGGTACCGGTAGTCTACACTCACGTCGGAAGAGTGTTTTGCCTGGTAGATGTTTCACCACCTGCCGCTTTGACTCCTATTGACCAACACCATCAGTGGATCCTTCCGTTTTGCGGGATCTCCAGGCTCATCGAAGCTTGGATGACGGACCTGGTTTGCACAACAATCGAGAAATATGACGAATTTTCCGCGACGAATAGTGGACTCCGTTATGATAGTTAACTACTACCAAAGTACATTTAGTTTTTTTTTTATTCTACAGTGGAAACAATCGCGAACAATGCTTAAGAACGGCTGTGGGAATGACGTCGATAGTCACGTGATACATGAAACTTCCAGAGAATTCGTTAGGGTTCTTCGGAATTCTCGTCAGTTCGAAAAAAGTAATATAAAAGATGTGTGACACCGTGTTCCGACTATCCAGAATTTCCCTTTCAATCCACCATGTCTTCCTCCAAAGCCATCGGCATCGATCTTGGCACTACATACTCGTATGTCCGTTCCTTTTCTCTTGCTGATATCTGCTGACCCGTTATCCACAGCTGCGTCGGTGTCTGGCAGAATGATCGCGTTGAGATCATCGCTAACGACCAGGGAAACCGTACCACCCCTTCATATGTTTCCTTCTCCGACAGTGAGCGTCTTATCGGCGATGCCGCAAAAAATCAGGTCGCGATGAACCCTCACAATACGTATGTTTTCCTTCTCACTTGTGTTTCTGATCTACGCCAATTCTGTGCACCACAGCGTCTTTGATGCTAAGCGTCTTATCGGTCGCAAATTCGATGACCCCGAAGTCCAATCCGACATGAAGCACTTCCCCTTCAAAGTCTTCAGCAAGGAAGGTAAACCTTATATTCAGGTAGAGTACCGTGGTGAGCAAAAGGACTTTGTGAGTTGAATTTTTTCGATCCTTCGTTCTTATCTGACTTTTTTTTATTTAGTCGCCTGAAGAAATTTCTTCCATGGTCCTTCTCAAAATGAAGGAGACTGCTGAATCTTACCTTGGCGGTACCATCAACAACGCTGTTGTCACCGTTCCTGCCTACTTCAACGATTCGCAGCGTCAAGCTACCAAGGACGCCGGTACCATTTCTGGTATGAACGTCCTCCGTATCATTAACGAGCCCACGGCTGCTGCTATTGCGTATGGTCTTGATAAAAAGGTTACGGGAGAGCGCAACGTTTTGATCTTCGATCTCGGTGGAGGAACCTTTGATGTCTCACTTCTCACTATCGAGGAAGGTATCTTTGAAGTCAAGGCAACCGCTGGTGATACCCACTTGGGTGGCGAAGATTTCGACAATCGTCTCGTCAACCACTTTGTCCAAGAGTTCAAGCGTAAGAACAAAAAAGGTGCGTCTCTTTATCCGCTACGATTGCATGGTATTGACATGACCCATAGATCTTTCTTCAAATCCTCGTGCCGTCCGTCGCCTACGCACTGCTTGCGAGCGTGCCAAGCGCACTCTCTCTTCGGCTGCTCAGACATCTATCGAAATTGACTCTCTCTATGAGGGCATTGATTTTTATACTTCCCTCACCCGTGCCCGGTTCGAAGAGTTGTGCCAGGACCTTTTCCGTGGCACGCTTGAGCCGGTTGAGAAGGTTCTTCGCGACTCCAAGATTGACAAATCCAATGTTCATGAGATTGTTCTCGTCGGTGGCTCTACTCGTATTCCTCGTATCGTTAAGCTTGTCTCCGACTTCTTCAACGGCAAGGAGCCCAACAAGAGCATTAACCCCGATGAAGCTGTTGCTTACGGTGCTGCTGTTCAGGCTGCTATCCTTTCTGGCGACACCTCTGAAAAGACCCAGGACCTCCTGCTGCTTGATGTTGCTCCGTTGTCTCTTGGGTGAGTTCTATCGCACCCTTCCTTGCTTCATCTCTAACATGAGGTACTTTAGTATCGAGACCGCTGGTGGTGTTATGACTGCCTTGATCAAACGCAACACCACTGTACCAACCAAGAAGTCCGAGATCTTTTCGACATACTCGGACAACCAGCCCGGCGTCCTTATTCAGGTCTATGAGGGTGAACGTACTCGAACCAAAGACAATAATTTGCTTGGCAAGTTCGAACTTTCTGGGATTCCCCCTGCTCCTCGTGGTGTCCCTCAAGTCGAGGTCACATTTGACATTGATGCCAATGGTATTCTCAATGTCTCCGCTTCTGACAAGACTACTGGCAAGTCAAATCGCATCACTATCACCAACGATAAGGGCCGTTTGTCAAAAGAGGAAATCGAGCGTATGGTTCAGCAAGCCGAACAGTACAAGGGTGCGTGTCATCGTCATCATTTACCTCGTGTTGTACTCACAATATCCTTTTAGCCGAGGATGAGGCTGCCGCCGCTCGCATCACTGCCAAGAACGGGTTGGAATCTTACGCCTACAATCTTCGTAACTCCATCAATGACGAGAAGCTCGCCGACAAGTTTGAGGCTGGTGACAAAACCAAGTTGGAGGGCGCCGTCAATGACACTATCTCGTGGCTCGATGCATCTCAGGAAGCCTCCAAGGAAGAGTACGAAAGCAAGCAGAAAGAGTTGGAAAGTGTCGCCAAGTATGTCGTTCATCGCTTAAATATTGTGATAGTCTATCTCACAATCTGCCTTTAGTCCTATCATGCAAAAACTCTATGCCGCTGCCGGAGGTGCTCCTGGCGGTGCTCCAGGAGGATTCCCTGGTGCTGCTCCCGGTGGATTCCCCGGTGCTGCTCCCGGTGGGTACCCGGGTGCCAGCGAGGATGGTCCAAGTGTTGAAGAGGTTGATTGATCGGTTATTTGTTCGGCATGCTCACACATTTGTATTAATCATCTCACGCGCCCAAATCACGACAATTGTATCACATCAGGCAAAATTTGATTTCTTTTTTCCTTCTTTAAATTCATGTCATTTGAATTCGAACTTGAGTGTCATATAAGTTAAGTTACTTATTGATCATGCTAATTAGATTTAAGAGCACCAGCTTTTACTGTCCCACCAGCAACTGGTCGGAATAATCTGTTTTGACCGTTCTTGACAACGAAATGGGCAGTGGGGAAGCCGTCAAGGTTGGCAAAAGCTGTTGCCAAGATGATCAGCATCGCCTTTGGGCATACGTTTCAAGGGAAGAATGGACGCACTGATGTTGTTCATCCCAAAGAAGGTGGCGTTCAGCGTTTCGGAGTCGATGGACAAGAGGAAGAATCCTCTAAAGAACCCTTCACTCCACTGCAGGTCCGGGTTGGTGTCGACCAAAAAAGCGGAATCGACATCTGTAGCAGCGGGTGTTGTATTTACTCCGAATGGAGAAGACGACGTGACCGCGGTTCCAGCAAACTCAACGCCGATGGCTCCTTCGCCAGTGACTGGATTGTACCTGGAGAGTACATAGAACGAGGAAATAAACATCGAGTCATTGAATATGTACTAATTCCTGACTAACGATGTATCATTCGGGTCTGTGTATGGTAAGATGAATTAATATCCAGTCTTGATGTGAAAGAATAAACATACGAGCAAGGTCAGAGACCCAGTTGGCATGACTATCTCCCGAGAGGATGACTGTGTTGCTGATCTTGTTTTGGTAAAGATGGTCCAAGATGCGGGCACGATTGGCTCGGTACCCGTCCCAAGCATCCTGAGATATTAACAACATTATTACAATGCAAATTCGGTACAAACAATTCGAATATGGTTCACGTACCACGTCGACTGGATGGGATCAAATAGTGTGATTTGTTAACTAAAATCTGTATGGCAAATCAAGTCTTTTTTCGCGTACAGCTTCCATTTACGTTGAGCTGGGTGAAGACTATTTGTTGTCTAAGGAAGAAGGCGATCAGACAATCGATGGATCCGAATGTGGCAACCAACCTACCCAACAACTCGCCACACTGCCTTCCTTTTCTGCGATTCTGAGAGAGTGTCGGACAGCCCTTGACACGTTCTGAGCACGTCGTTTCAGGACATACAAACAAATAGGAACGCACATTGTTCTTGAGCAGCTCCCATCAGAGAGCGGTTTTTGAAATCGGCTATGCTGTTAATGACTTTTGCAGGTTCGATGAGGGCCAAGCTTTGAGACGATGGTTCACCGGCTTACATTCTAAATATCAGGAAATAAGATGTCAAGATAAGAAACAGATCGAAAGACAATGGATGCGAACCTGTGTTGTAGTAGAGCTTGCGGAAGTGAGTCAATGGTATACATAGTAGGAGTCAATGGGTCAGCCCTACATCGGTGATGTCCCGATCATATTGCCCTTGTCTGACGTGAGGCCAGCTTCACATGAAAGATTTCTTAGTGACTCACGAGTATCCAGCATAGTCAAGTCCAAGAGCTTTCCGATTTGAAAATTCCTCCAGATTCGAAGCTTGTCATCTGGAACTACTTCACGAATAGGCATCCATTCATGATACGCCCTGACTGACGCCAATTTTCGATCCGTGAAGCAGGCACCAGACGAAGAGAATGCACAGCCTACGGTCGTGTCGTTAGAATCTGCGGTGCCCGCTTTCCATGCTTGGTCTGCGACCTAGTATAGATAAGGATTATGCTTGAACATTTTGTTGGCGAGTTCCCACAGCTATAAGTACTTCACCTCATGATCATCCTGCATCAATCATTGGTTTAGCATCGAAATGACTGAATTTGCTACAACACACCCTTGAAGACGAACAGATTCCGTCAACGAGAAGAAAGCATAGCAGACTGAAGTTCACTTACCAAACAGTGATCCATGGTCCGGATTGATGAGCCAAAACAAGACTGGAATCTGTCCTATATTGGTTCAAACGTTGACGAAAGTCGTGGACTGTGGCGAGCTCGCGACCTAAGACTTGGCGTCCAATTTGTGCTCTATCCACTCTGAGAATCCTATTGAAACGAAGAGAGTGTTCATTTACCCGCCATCAACGTTTTCGTATATCTGCAGAAGATCAGTATTTTCCCTTTCCGACTCAGATACCGAGCACCAGTTCTTACATAGTCTCCCAGATGAATAAAGATGTCCGCAGTGGTGTTCTGTACCGCGTAGCCATAAGCATTGAACCAACCTACAGGAGTAATGCTATATGTCAATCCGAGTCATAACCCTGAGATTCGATTCCTTACCAGCCTGAAACTGAGAACATGAAAACACTGCGATTGACAACGGCTTCCCGCCGTTTACATGTTGAGCGGGGGCTGGACACAACAGAATGAGCGTGATGTTTAGGTGAACTCATGACGAAAACTTGTTTACTGTTCGCACTGGCCAGAGTCCTCGTTGTCCCTACAGGGCTCGTTGTTGAAGGATTTGTACAGTCAGAAAAACCAAAATGATATTTTGTGTCAGGCTTCAACCCCGTCGCCTCCACCTTCAAGGTCCAGTCAACATCATAACTGGTAAAGGCGCTCCCCGAATCCACTTCCCCTGACAGGTCAGGGAACGTGGATATCTTGTACGAAACGCAGACAGGGACACTTTGATCAGGAAGAGCATTTGAACCGGGCGGGGAAACCGCCTCTGCCCGAGTCCATAGAAGCACGGAAGTATCAAAGGGATCCCCCTGTAGAGTTTGAGGAGAAGCAAAAAAATCAGAAAAGAATGCAGTTTACGCTCGCAACTGAAGAACAGCCCGAACTTCAGGTTTGAAGGGAGTATACACAGGATGGACATACCAGAATGCGTGAAGTTTAATCCACCGTTCCAAATGAAAGGACTCTATTTTCCAGATCCGCGTCATTTACTTTTCGGAGTTCAGTATCACCTCAATTCACTTACATTGCTAAAATCGCCACCGTAGAAGGTCGTATAATGATTATCGCTGAATTGGCCTGCATTTGTCACTTGTCGACGTGTATGTGCCAACGCTCGCTTTTCAATGAGATCGGTCCGGTGCGCAAGCTAGAAGGCCGTCATTCGGGTATCAACTGGCGAGTAAGTAGAATCAGAAGCGACCAACCTGAGGGTGCTCAGCGAATGGAGATCGATAGGCAAGATTTCTGTCGAAAAGAGGGCTAGCTTGTGTTCCTACTACACAAATCAAAATCAAGGCAATCAACATTTTGGCGCGAGGTAAAAATATCGATACATTAGCCTCCTCTCTTATAGCGTTGGGGTGAGAGCCACTCTAACTGAAACGTGGAAGCTGAAGAAGTTAGCTGAGTCAGGGGGTTACGCATTCTGCACTAGCAAGCTCTAGACTCCATATGCTTTTGTGAAAAAGTTTCGTTTCATATGGGAATAAGCCCGCAAGATGATTTTACCCTAGCAGTTATGTGAGTATTGACGTCAAGGCTGAATAGAGAGTTTGTTCCACAATTGACAAAATTTCTCAGCCAGTTTTATATTTAGAGGTAAGTTGCAGACCGGTTATTTTCCGGTAATTCAAAGTTTAGACTACATAGGGAAGGTCAACGTCACCGTATACATCCTACGCTGTATGTACATGGTACTGGCCCTAGCTGTGTTGCAGACCGCACCAGTGATACTATCCTATCCTTTGTGTCGCCGGCCTCATGAAAAGGCTCAGTGCTCATGTTCTATGTAGATTTCTGACCAACCATACATACGTTAGCGCGGTATACGGCCCGGGCCCCGGCTTAACGTACTTGTAGGCCTCAGCCGAGGGTGGCGGAATATTTGTAAGGAGAATTCGGACCCTTCAGAATCACCAGTCATGTGGTGCTAATATATCCCCATCCATGGGGACAAGTCTCACAAGCTGGTCCACAAAGTACTTGGGAAGAATGTTAGCAGGGTGTCTGTGATCTCCTAAGCATCCAACAGGGAAAATTGCGTCGACAGAAGGAAACAGTTCTATTTGGTTTTTGTTCGAGCCCCATTGCGTGACAGCAAGAAGACCGCTGACCTCGGATGGTAGCCGAAGATCATCATCCCTTCGGTCAACGGTATATAAATGTGTCCGACTTTTGAGCTTCTGAACGCTTCATTCTCTCCAGTCTCAACCTGTCAAAATCTCCTTGAAAGTCAGTGTCCGTCTAGGCTACTCTTACTATCAGATTTACGCTGACCTCGATCATCCCTCGTGTCAATTGGTATCCTGCCTACAATTCTTTGTCACGTAATCCTGTAACCAAGTTGCTGGTCAGTATTTCGTGAGAATGTTCAGATAGAAAATATAATACTGCCTGGATAGATTCTTCCTCTCCCTCCACATGCCGTACCCATTCCTTGAACCTAATTCGCGTTTCTCGAGTCCTGTAGATGGTAGTGACAGTGATCAAGAGGTAAATGACACCAAGGTCTCGCAGAGGCGAAGACAGGTGGTTTCACGATCGTGAGTTTTCAGATATACGTTTTCCACTTGACCCCTCAAAACCATGAAGTTCTGGCGCATGTGTTCACTGCAAGTCGTTAAAAGTATGTCATAGTAAATGTGTTACTGAGCTAATTACCTGACATTTCACAAGGTGAAGTGCGAATTTAAGCCGGGTGAAAGCGTCTGTCGGAGATGCCAGGCAGGGGGTCATGACTGCCTTGCTCGAACTCGAAAGAAACGAAAACCAGCACCGTACGTTAGCATTGTTATCGTACATACATATGGAGTTGTCTGATATGGCATACCCTGAATGTTGGTAGAACTCATGAAGATTTGCAGGCGAGGGCACACTACCAGGATCTTCAAATTCAAGAGCTGCTTCTTCAATTTGATAAATTGAGGGCAGCCAGTAGGATAAAAGAGTCAATGACGCGTGCTCAGTCTATACGTCCACCCGACATCAGTGAGTTGGTTATGTTCCTAGTGTCCTGACGGCTAACTTCGAGGTACCTCTGCGATAGAGAAGAGTTTAATGCTTCGGAGATGGTCATCAACGGCTAGAACACCGGAAGAATCGATTCGAACTAATTTTCCACCAGGTATACACATATTAGGTCTCATAACGCAAATGGGTACTATGGTATTGACCTCAGTTCAAGTATTTGAAAATTCGTCGCCTCCAGATATTGTGAAGTACTGCGAGCTGTATGCAGAGGAAATCGCGTATCTCTTCCAGATGTACGACACGCATATCCTTTTGTCGCTTTCAATATATTGATGTTGCCCACCCAGATTTTTTGATCGCATTAATGTACGACTCTGCAATTCTTATCCTCGTGATGGTTTAACACAAATTCAGCCGTTCTTCTCAATACTGGATCCTGAACTGCACACGCCCCAAAATCTCATTTGGACTAGTCCATTCTTGTTTACCGTCAGTAAGTGTTGTTTGCTATGAGCCGGTGTATTAGTGTTGAGCACCCCGTTGTCTAGTCTGTGCTGTTGCCTCCCGATATTACGAAGAAAAGCCAGCTATGTATCTCATGGCTATGGAATTTGCTCGCGATGCTGCTGGACGGGCGTTGATTGATGGGTCGAAAAGTGTAGATGTCTGCCAAGCTTACCTTCTGTTGGCTGTCTACCCGATTCCGAAAAAGAAATGGACGGAAGACCGCAGCTGGTTACTCATGGGTGTAGCTATTCGGTACGTGAATCATGTGCTCAATATCATTGTCACAATCCATCTAACGCGGTGACATCTCAAGAATGGCAATAGAATTAGAGCTTAATCACCCCCCGCCCGACACTTGTACTGAAAGGGAAAAGCTGAACAGGACACGAACATGGCTCAACTGTTATTGTGTCGATGGGTCACATGCAATCCAGTTTGGTAAGATGCCCATGCTTCGCCTGGACGATTATCTTGCCAGACATTCTCGAGAATGGTACCAACTGCCGATGACTTTGCCTTACGATGTCCATCTCTGTGCATATGTGCACATAATCATCATTGTCGCTGAATTCAGAGCGATCATGACGAATGGGGCTGAATCACAAGTAACTTACCTGTCATTCACATTCATATTTCTATTGACTTTGAACCCAACAGTTTGACGTAGTTTCCCTGGCGTTGGAAACAGAAGCAAGGCTTTCGCACGAGTGGTCGGGGTGGGTCGCTATTTATGCACATGAGTTCTTACAGCTTCGTAGGTCGAGGTCGATTGCCATACAAATGCCTGTACTGATTCTTACAGCACTTCCAATTTGCGCTTATCGAGGCAATACAACACAGATGTATGGCAGACTTTTTCGACATCAGGGATCCTGCTGATTTGTCTAATTTGTCACTGTCAGGATCACCGCGTACCTACGCCTAGTTGTTCTTGCTGTGGGCTTCCAGCACGCCGTCAAGTCAGAGTTGACAAGGGATTCCGAAATCCTTCAAGAGTCGATCAAAGCGGCCCGTGAAGTAATTCAAATCATGGTGGAACGTCTATATCCGACAGGGAACTTGCGATTTGCCATGGGGGCTAATTTTCTGTACGTCTCATTTGCGGCTGCATTTCTGATCAATGTGCGTTACCCTGTGTTGTAGCCTATATAGTCCCGCCCTCACACTTTTTTTCACAGCTTCTTCGTCCTACGTTGCTTCGTCTTTTGGACGAGAAGACGCAATCTGAGGTCATCCAAGATGTACGAAATCTTATAGTAATCTTGGGTTCGAAAGATGTGGCAATCGATGCACGGCACACACCGGCTTTGTACTGTCGGTTCTTGTCGTCACTTCTTGCAAAGCATCACTCTATACCTTTCCAAGTCCCTTCTGAGTCATTCATCACCGATTCCTTCACTTTTCTAAGCGACGGGCAATCCACTTCGTCCCTCACCTACTCTTGGCCAGACATTATGTATGACGTGGACAAACACGACCAACAACCAGATAATTCTTCGGCGCATGGAGGGATCTATCAAGCTGCCGAAGTCGACATGGATCTCAGTCTCTCGCACTTCGTGAGGACCGTAACTCAAGGTTACCCTTCAGATCCTGCCCCGTATATCGATATATCCAATAGTGCTCAGGGATTGAGATGTGATATTCAAGGCTCCTGCGCGGCGATCCAGTTCGCAGATCTGTGGAGGACATAATAACCTGATCTATGTGTACATGTTAAGTTTTGTAAAGTGATCAAAATTGGATCTAAAATATATCCTCACTCTTAAAAGGGTTCGAAATACAGTCGCCCTAACCCATACCCCTTCGGTGGACACCTGGAGCTATGGGTTATCGTCTATGTATGAGGGAGATAAAATCAAAGAAGTCTTAAAACAATCTATTTTAGATGTAATTTCTGATAAGGCCCTGCTGCTGCTCATTCAACTTTTTGATCCCCTCTCGTAATCTGAAGCTGTCTTCAGAGAGTCCATAACTTCCAAAAATTCCACCAAATTGCCTTCCCTGGTCCAGCCATCCTCCGAAGAGATGGGCTTTCGTGCAGCCAATTGAGCCTGGAGATGTTCATTCTTGGCTTGACCTCATTTTGCAAAGTATATTCAAACCTTTTTTTGAGTATTTTGAGCGGTTTTAGACCCATAGTGACATAGTGAGTGAGGAAAAAATACTTTCAGACACTATGTACAAAATAGTTTGATTCCTTTCCTTTACTCTCTAATTATAATCAAGTAAACAGTGTGGGCTTGTTACAGTCATCAAAGCAACGCAATAAGCTATAGATTATGACCCTTGAGAGCCTATGTGTTATGTATGGGTTATAGTATCGATTTCTCTGCTAACCGACCCCGTGAATCAAAAATCTTATGGGGGAAATGACAGAGTATCAGGGGTTATGAAGAACAGAGGCGTATATAAAAGCGTCTAAGATAACATGTGCAAATACAGTTTGTTGAAACTTGATCGTTTCTAAACCGTCGCGTTTCGATCCTCGTCATTATAGTGTAAAGGTCATGCTGTGCGGCCATGTCCCAGTTTCGACCAACTCGCGCTTCTCCTCCATTCAAACCGACTCGTCGTCTCGAGAATGCCCTTTCTGCTGACATCTCTAGGTCCTCTACTCATGTTTCTGTTTCTGAACTCACTGGCCTGACACGCGAGGACATCGACCTTTTGGATGCGGTCATTGATCGTGCTGGCCCCTCCGCTACTACTTTCTTGATGGTTTTCAAGGCATATAATGATGTTCTTCGAGAGCGCGGCCTTGACCCTCAGGAAGTTGTTTACTATGGAAAGTTGCTCAAGCTCGGGACGATGAAGGGGAAGAACTGGGGCGACAAATGGAACGCAGTCAAGGCGCAACATAATCGTGCAAGTGAACCACCAGAGAACAATCAACCTCATCGTCAGCTACATCTAGGAAATCATGGTACAGGACATGGTACACAATTCAGGGTGCTTCCTCTATCGAATGAGGATACGCTAAGTACACTCTCCTATACCCCCGACCTTGACGCGTCCTCATATCTTGGCACCTCAACCTCCGTCAAGCAACCAAAGCGACGGCTCAAAGCTCCGAATCTAACATCCGACTCATCTGACGACCTGAGGCGCAATTCATTGCTTCTATTACCAGCCAAGCAACAGCACAGGTCAGGGAAATTTGCAGCTTCTAAACCTTCGGATAGTGAGGACACCTATGCGCTGTCCACAACACATCTTGCCGCTACTCGTTCACAACTTCCCACCAAAGAATCCTTCACCCGCAAGCCCATTGACCCTGGGTCTATCACACCTGCGACTGCAAGAAAAGTCATCGCGAGCGCAAAAGAAAAAAGAGGGAGTGTTCTTAATGAAGAAGATGCCTGGACCAAAATTAGGATGGAGAGGGATGAAGTGGAGGCAGATATCTTTAGGAAAACTCGACTGTTGGAGCGTTGTTGGAAAGTGTGGTTTCAACTATATCAGTGGATAGTGGTGCGTATCCTATTTATGCATTTTATTTGCTATTCTGTATATCCTGAAATCGACATAGACAACCAATGACCAAATTGCCGAGGCTCGCGACAACTTGATTATGCGCATTCATCTTCAACGGTGGAGAAAAGTCACTTCATGTCGCCAGGACCTCTACCAGCGCATATCTGCCTTTTCTGACAACCGTCGTCGCAAGAAATTTCTCGCTATCTGGAGACATCGGCTGAGAGGAAGGGAACAGGACAAATGGCGCCAGGACATGCGTCAGAAAATGAAGACAGTGAAGGAAAAACGAGAGCTAAAGTTATGCAAAGATGCCTGGGTCAAGTGGCGACAATCGTATCGCTCTCAATTGTCTGGCCATCATTACACCGAACGATTAGTGCATCGGTTTTATTATCGCTGGAAGAAACGCCTATCTACAATCAACCAACTCGAGCTGATTGCGGATAATGCATTTCGAGCTTCTGAAAAAAGGACCGTGCTACGATTCTGGGATCAGTGGCGTACTGCGAGACAATTGCAAGTCTTCGAACAAATATTGTCTGAGAGGATTGATTTGAGATTGATGAAGGATGTTATGTCTATCTGGCAAAAAAATATGTAAGCTCCCCTTTGAATGCAAGCAGAACTGACCTGATTGTCGTCAAGGACTAATCACAGGTTGGCTATAGGGTTTTACGACTTCGTCCTTGTGAAGTCGTCTATCAAGTCTTGGAAAGCTGCCCAAGATCGGTTATATGTACGTTTTATGAAGTTGATTTCTCTGCGGTATCCATTTATATCTATTTACCTATCCATAGAGTATGGAAACCCGAGCTTCCAAGCACATCGTTCGCCAGGACGGTCTCCTCATTCGAGCTGTTTTTCGAGTTTGGAAAGCTCGAAGACAGGGCAAGGCAGTAGAACGCCTTAAGGCCTCAAACCTCATTTATGCTGCCTGGTCAGTCTGGAAACAGCGGTTGCAACAGCGAAACCACAATCATGGTATGATTTTCCTTCTCGTATCATTTCTAATCTCAAACTTTTTAGACCTCGCTTTGGCATTTGCTACGCGCTCTGACTCAAGTAAAATCGACACCTTGTTTCACAAATGGCGCCAAGTATGTGCTATCCATCGAGATGAGCAACTAGTCGCCATACAATGTGACACAGAACAAATTTGCTACAAAGCACTTTTAGCTTGGCGGATGAAACTTCGCGAGAAGCTGAAGATAGTCCAGGTGGCCAAGATGGCCATCAGTTTCTTCGCCACTCGTCGTGCTTGGAGAACTTGGCGTGAAGCTATGAATCAAAGAGCAACCGAGAGACGTCTTGCAGAATTCGAGAAGCGACGCATTGGAAGGGCCTTCTATAGTAAGCTTCATAATATACCGGCAGCCCTGGTGTACTTATCATGCCAATGTAGCATGGCTCCTTGGGGCTCGCCAAGTGAAGCAACGACGGTTAGCTGAGAAACTGATCCAAGATTGTATACAGAAGGTCAGGGTGTCCCAGATGTATCTGGTAGTATTGTCTAAAATTCAAAATCTAGCGAATTTTGCAGTGCACTCTGACGGCTTGGACAAATCGCGTCATTGCCATCAAGTTGAGAGAACTGGATGTGACACAAAGCCACAATACTAATCTTCAGACGTGAGCTGTCGTCTCTTTCCGTCTCTTATCTAACTAATGGTCTTTTTCTAGTGTCATGTTCAAAAAATGGCAGAAAGCATATCTTCATCGCCTAGAAATGTCGAGTCTCCTGCAGAGTTATCTCCTAGTGAAAAGGGAAGGTAAGTATTGTTCTAAGCGTCAAAGTCAGTGCAGGTGCTCACTTTCATTCCAGAGAACATGCGCCGCGTCTTTACTCGCTGGCTTGGACTGGCACGCATTAATCGGCACCGACGAATTACATTGAGGGAGAAAGAGAAAGAGATCAAATTTTCCGTTATAGTATGCTTCTGGGATAAATGGAGAGATCGCTTTAGTGCCGAAAGCTTGCGCCCCACCGTGAGATGTTCAATCATCTATTGCAAGTTCGGACATTGATCATGAAACAGGAGCGCGTCGTCATGATTCAGACGGAAAAGAACACATTATTCAGAGCATTTGGTCTATGGCATTCCAGAACGAAGGTGTGTATCGAATTGGCAATTTCCACTCGTAGTGTTCACATCGATCTCAGTCCCTACCGGCTATACGCTTTTATGCCCACAACACCAAGATAAAATATCTAAAAATCTGGCAACAAGCTATGCCACGAGCTCTTCAAGCCACGAAGGCACGCGAGAGGGACAGACGTACCACTCTCAGTAAGGCTCATGATATGAGTGGACGCTCACGACCTTACTCCTTACTGTAGAGACGTATTTGGACAAATGGATCCAGATTCATCGTACAAAGATGGCCCTCAAAGCGGTAGCGTAAGTGCTTTTGTTGTTTTGTTAAGTACAAAATCAAAGGCTATTCTCAGGCGGGCAAGATATCTTCGACTTCCTACTGCTGCTCCCCGACAGGCTCGTCCTGTGCCCCGGAGTCCCGACATATTTTCACGCATTGGCGCCACAAGGTTGTCCAAGGAACCTGTATCACCTTCCAGACAACCGGATCAACTCCCAGCCACCGTTAGTCTTCTCAAACCACAGCCATTTTCAGAAAGGAGTTCAGGATTGAGACTTTCGCCGAGAACACGCGAACCAAGCCCAACGAGGTCTCATGCGTCTTTTGGTGAGAGGACCACTAGCCCAACACGAACTGGGCCCTCCAGTGAAGCGGGCGCGAATGAGGGCGCAAGGAGCAGACTCTGGCAAGAACTACGTGAAATGCAACGGAAATCCCGGCCTTCTTCACTGCAGTCCCGACCAAGAGAGTAGAGTTTCTCATCTGGCTTTAGTAGACCCTATTTATTGTTAATTTATTTCCGCAAGTGTATGATACCATCTCAATACCATACCCTTCTCGATCATGAATTGCGGTAATATTGCCATCCCACCCAATTCCCAATGACGAAGTAAGCGCCTGTCGGGATAATGAAAAGGGCGAAGTACTTGTTGTGTGTGTCATAGACGAGTGTATCTAACAACTGGATTGAATGAGTACAACTCCCAGAAGCTCGAAGTAGGGTGGATACGCACCGGAAGACCGGTGGAGGGGAGGAAAGCACTGAACAAAACAGCGTAACTTGCAAGAGCAAAGAAAACAACGGAGAAGCTGACTATGAGGTGGCCAGAATTTATGAGCATCTATGAAAAAACAAGTGAAACGTTCAGGCAGATCGCGAGTGGAAGTGGAATACCTTCACAACGCGGTTGATGATAAAGTTGATAAATTACACATGTCCAAATTTGGTTGCCTGATGAGAAGTCCACTCTATTGATATCTTGCTCTGGACCACCAACATGAGCTCCCTACCTGTTCAATCCGAGCATAAAGAGGCTGAGTCTGCTCATTCTCTGAAGAATATGGCAAATTCCAGCTGATATGGATTATATTGCTCAGACCGCCGAGGCCAAAGACAAGTCCAAACCTGGGGACCTCGGAAGGGCACACTGACGAAGAGGTGCCTCACGACTCGGAAGCTAATTCGCAAGCCATGTCAACGAGCATGTCCCTTCCAGAGATCCCTGGTGCGAACCTTGATCTTGAGTTGGACATGTCCTCGATTCTCGGCCCAACTGCGAATGCCGAGTAAGTGTCCTGTCACTCTACATGAGTTGATATAGTATCCGATCGTGAATCCATGGTCGTTTTCTGCAGTTCGGAGAAGATCCAGAAACGAGTGTCCAACGTGATGAAATTGTCTCAGGAGAACGAGAAATTAAAGGCAGAGCTCAAGGCGATGACCGACCGGCTAGAACGCGCGGAAAGGAGACGAGAAGAGCTTGCAAGACGGCAGCAGATGGTGATGGAGGCGCCGTCGTCGTAAAAGTATAGGAGTATTAGAGGGGAACCATGTATGAAAGGGGAGATGTCCGAGTGGAGTAATTAGCAAGATCTATAAATCGTCGCATTCGCTTCCTACCGCCATCTCCTTAACACCGATCCACCATGGTATCCAGTCGCAGACCCTCTGAACGTCGCCTTTCAGACCGCAGACCTTCCGGCGTCTCCTCTCGCCGCCCCTCCATCGACCCATGGAGGCTCATCCCCATGGACAAGTTCGTTTCCTCCCTCCTCTATCTTTACTTGCTCATCAGATATTCTACCCTAGGGCGAGCCACGTGGGCGGGTCCGACGATTTTAATGTTGTCTTCATTGGCGCAGGCAACATCATGTTTGGTAAGTACATCACCATCAACCTATTCAGGACGCGTCTCTGACATTTTCCTCAGGATCTGATGAGGGCCCGTGGAATCACTCGTTTCGATTCGAACAGTGAGTTTGATCAGTGTCATCCGTGTCGGTGGCACAAATCAGCCCGTATAGTAAACTCGGTCGGCGCCTCAAGGTTGTCGCCCTCATTGATCCTGCCATCGAACGCGCTACGGCTGTCCTCCAAAAGAAATGTGATTCTTTTGTCGTGTCTGCTTATCAGGACACCCGCGTCTTCAAGACTTTGGAAGACTTTGTAAAGAGTATGTCTCCCAAGGATCGGCCTCGTGCGGTCATTGTCGGCAGCCCCCCAATGTTTCGTGGGTCGCTTCAGCCTGGACGCGATATCGAGATGCAAATCCTCAAGTATTTCCCTGGCGTTGCCATGTTCATCGAGAAGCCAATCGCTACGGGTCCCCCTCATGAGATTGAAGATGCTTTCACCATTGCAAAGACAATCAGCGAGTCCAAGACGATATGTTCCGTTGGGTAGGCTCCCGTTGCTAGACGAAGTTTACAAGAATTTACAAGCCCTCAGATACATGCTTCGGTACCTGAAAGCCGTCCAGATGATGAAGCAAATTATTGAAGAAAACAATCTCAATGTTATGGCGACCATTGCGCGATACGCTTGTGCATATCAAGCGATCGCTAAACCCGACTGGTGGGACAAGTCCAAGAGGTCAGCTTTCCTGCCGTCTTCCTTTCTAGCTGATTGCTGACGAAATCAGTGCTGGTCCCGTTATTGAGCAAGGAACTCACTTCTGCGATCTTTCCCGCTATTTCGGTGGAGAGGTAGATATCTCCACCGTCAACGCACACTCCCTCGAGTGGGACGAGAATGCTGGACATCTCTCCAAAATTTCTGTTGACGAGAGCAAAATTGCCCCTGAGAACAGGATTCCGCGTGTGACAGCTGCGACTTGGTGAGGTTTTCACGCCCAGCCCGCAAGAATCCATCTAATAAGAATGCACAATACGGTAGGAAGTACGACAGCGGAGCTGTCGGCAGTTTCACCCATATCGTGGCTCTTCACGATACCAACTACAGTTGTGAAATCGAAGTATATGCTGACGGTTATCAACTTAAGTATGGACAATCAAGTCCTCTGATGTAGTCTGACTTGCTCTCGATTTTCTCACCCCCTCAGATTGGTGAACCCATATGTTCAGCCCGTGCTCTACATACGCCGACCTGGTGATGAGAACGAGCAGGCTATCCGATTTCCAGACGACGACCCTTTCTTCTCAGAGGTCTCGAACTTGATCGACGTCATTGAAGACATTGAAGAGGATCCTGAAGCTGCTCAGATTCTGAGCACCTACGATGGTCAGTCACTGAACCAAAAAAATGTTCATTACTTAACATTCCTTGATGATGTAGACGCAGTTAGAACTTATGAGTTAACCTGGGCTATCCGCGAAGCCGCTGAGCGTTCTCGTGCTGCAAAGCTGCAAGCTAGTGCCGAAGCTGCGAAATCCGAGAAGCTCGAAGCAGCTTAGATTCATTCTCGTTTGATACTTTAGATGGGAATTCCAAAAGTATAAGTCTTTGGTTAGGTGTCAAACCAAGATCATTTTGGGCCTTCTTCTAGACACTTTGTATTTCGTACAACAATTTGTGGTAACAACATGTGCAAGAAGCTTGAATTGTTAAAATAGAGAGCATGAGAGTGCGCCGTGCAGATTCAGACGCAAAGAAATTGTGAGACTCTCAGATCCAAGCTATGATGATTCATGGAAAAAGGTTGTGAAAGAGCCGGTTTGACTCACGACCGCGAGAAATAATGGAACATTGATAATTAATATTGATACCTCGAGTTCTTTGACCTTGTCGATTCAGCTTTTTTATGTAGAATGAGATGACCAACCACGTGGGGATGTTACCGCGTATCGTCAAATGCTGATTTAAGTCTCTTGGAACCAGTCTCTTCAGACGATCCCTCATTGACAGTCCATTTCTCTTCAAACTTCCTCTTCCTTTCAAGCTTCCCCTTTTCTCGAGACGCGATCTTGTCCCATTCTTCGACAAGGTGGGCTTTTAATGTAGGCATGTTTTTGATTGAAGAGCCGCAGTGAAAACAAACGAGGTCTTCTTTCAGTAAGGCTTCATAATATTTTGGATTTAGTTTTGCCTTCTTGAAAAGTTTCACCAGACTTAGTGCATAATTCTTGCCTCGGATGAAAGACGGAAGCTTACTGTGTTAAAATACGAGTCCTCAACATCGAACCACGACATGACTTCATCAATATCCAAGAAAAAACCAGCGTTCGGGTGGAATGAGTTGTAGTGTTTCTTGCTCTTCATACAATGTGAACGTAGGTCAGAAGAGAGGACATGCAGATGTAGATGCCTGTATAATGTATTTCGCGTCGTAATTCAGAAATGACACGTGGCAATGGATTCAAGGAACGCACGGCATGGATGGTGCAGCATGAAATCCAGTCCATATATCCCACCTGAATCCGTAGCGCTTGAACATCTCACCCTCAATTTCTTTTCGTAGTATCGCTGCATCCTTACTCAGTGCAGTTATGACCTCTCTGGCGTGTTCCTTGTCGCCCTCCAAGAGTATCCTTAGGTTCGTCAAGGTATGCGTGTCTAGAGGTGGTTTCACCCGAGGAAGGAGTAGAAAATGGAAAATGGATTTGGGATAAGTGTCATAGATTACCAATGAGCTTGAACTATGACTGAAGAGCACGGAGCTAGGAAAAGTCGCTGGATCCTTTAGAGCATAAGTGCGTAAAACGTTCAGGTTCATTGTAAGATATCGCAGGGTCGAAACTGAGAGCTATATATGTAGTTCACTTATAGCTAGTTTTATTTACATAAGCTTTTGACCTAGGGAAATCAAGTCCGCACACATTACATAATTGATGATCGTGATCTATATATAATGCGACGACGGGCGTGAGAAAGTGTTTTGGGATACTATAATGGGACGAAGATGACTAAGGCTGAC
>JAGGAX010008377.1:5106-46837 GCA_017657335.1 Termitomyces titanicus | reverse complement strand
AGCCATCTACACATCGTGTCCGACTTCTGAGGGTAAGCTTATTTACTTACATCTACTTACTCATTTACTTACTACTTTTCCTGTAGTACTCACTGCGTGTATTACTCTACAGGTATATATAAGCTGTCTACACATCATGTCTGACTTCTGAGGTACTCACTGCGTGTATTACTCTACAAGCAGATCTTGACAAGTCTCTCAAGTATGGGCGAGAGGTTGTCACCACAGTTGCGAGCAATGATCCTAAACTGCTGGGGTACCAACACAGCCTATTGTTTTCTTTTATTATACCTACTTCAACACTCCTGGGGTACTTGATGCCCTTGGGTCTGTCATACACTGAAGTAAGCTTGCCATTGAGAATACTCCCCCTGGTGATATGAATATGCCCTTGAGGTATGAATACCTGTCTATATACTTAACCCACCGTTTCAAAACAACAGGAGATCCAGATGACATAACATCTGCAATGACATTTGCAAAACTAGCATTTGATGCCACTCCATCGATCTGCTGCATGCTCATTGCCAAATTATTCTGGTTTTTACATGTAAAAATTCTGGCAGCCTTAGATATCTTGAACAGGCCATTCAGCTGGAGCAAGCTGCTCTCAAGGTGGATACCCTCCAACCATTCTAAACATCTGGGATTTGTGTTCAACACCTTGCAGTATCTATCAATCTGAGGTTTCAAAGGTTGGGGGATATCAATGATCTAGAACTAGCCATCAAATATATTACAACAACTTTGATGAAGATAACTCATAGCCATTCTAGCCTTAATCGGTTCTTGGCTACATGTCACACAGAGAAAAGTCAAGACCAGGGGGATTAAAAAGACATCAATATTGCCATAGTTCTTTTGAAGTCTGCACTTGCTGAAATTCCTGATGACCAGCCAAATTGCAAGGCTGAATATCAGACAAGTCTAGCTCTTTGCTATGAAATCCACTTTCATATACTAAATGAGAAGGCAGATCTTGAATCTGCTGTTGACTTGACAAAAATAATCGTGTTATACAGGTTTTATAATCCAAGCTATTTTGTTCTTGGAAGATTGTATTTCACCCTTTTCACTAACGAGGAGCAGAATATGAAAGTCCTGGAGTCTAGTTTGCAAAGCAGTTTGAAGGCTTTGGAAAGGACTGAGGAGACCCACCCCCACTTTGCTTTGACTCATCAGATATTGGGTAGTATTCATGGCCGTAAGTTTATAATGACGACTCGTGCTAATTCGCCGAGCTCTCGAAACAATAGCATTTGTGATCTGGCCGAGATCCAATGGCACTTGGGCAGTAAAGGATCACCAATCGGAGTAACATCAAGTGCTGCTTTGATGATCCGGATAGACTCTTTGAGGTCTTCAACGTCTCCTGCTAAAGAAAATTGGTAGTTGTATAACAAGGAGAGGTTTTTAAGGTGGCTAGGTAGCATAGGATCGTTAATGGACTGCGCAGCTTCATCATAGCCTTGTTATATTGTAAGGTGTTCTCGCGGTCCACTATGTCAGTTGATTTTGCGAGATTTATGGTGTAGTCAAATTGCCTTCTCCTACTTTTCGGTCGAAAACGTCATCTCCCTCAACACCTCCCGGCGCATTAAAAAGCTTGGAAGAGAAACGAGACTTCGCCCAAGTCTTGCGGAGATCTTCGAAGCAGATGGTGGCTGTGCAGCAGTCGTAGCACCTGACGACATCGGACCTCGCTTTCAACACACCTCGCTTTTCCGATAGCTAATAGCTAACAATGCATCTTCGCCTTAAGCTTCTCGCCTTCCTTACTTTGCCTCTCCTCTCCTTTTCATCTCAAAGAGAGCAAATACCAATGCTCAACAACCCCTTGATGGACGAAAATCCACCTATCCACTCCAAACCCACTCTGGCGGACCTCTTAACGATAGAATCCTCCGCCTCTATTTTCTACTCATATGCTCGCGAGCTGGAGCTCAGTGCGAGGTTTACGGACTTAGAAGACAAGCTAGCAGTGTTTGCACCGACAAACAGAGCAGTCATGGCCTTAGCCCGCAAGCCGTGAGTCGATGTCACTAACGTTTAGAGGATGAGTATCAAATAACGATGGTCTGTATTTCAGTCATCAAGGGTCTGCTGAATCATCGGATGACGGAATAACCATCAGCGAACAAGAATTTGATAGCAGGTCGAAGCACAATGTTGAGAACTGGGTGTCTGCTCATATTGTCCCAGTTAGCCCGACTCCTAATTTCTGTTTCATTGCTTGTTTAAATTCATATTGCAGGAATTCCCCATTTCCTTCGACACCCGTGAACATCCTACCCTTTTACACCACAAATCTATCACCTTTACTCCGATTAATAAGCACGATGGTAAAGGTGACGCATGGAGTCGAGTAATGTTAGAAGATGGAATCCGCATTATTGGAATGAAGGAGGTACGGTTTTTTACTGGCGGTCTCTTTGAGTTTTAGCTGAATTTACTGCGCATCACAGGGCTCGAATGGGGTCCTCTACATGATTGATGGCTCCATATCCTACGATTGACACCACGGTTCGGTGATGACCCCTTTCTCACTTGTATAATCCACCCTTAGCTCCCTGTACTTCTACATGTGAGTCGATTGTTCCTATAAATATGAATGGGCTCTAAGTCACATCGTTTTTGTTTCGTAGGCTCTTTCTTTGTAATGATCAATGGATTCTTCTTCCAACTGGCGTCGCTTTCAGTTCCAGACTCTGAGAAAGAGATTTATAGATTCCAACTGCAACCGAGTGGAGCTCTACGTTATCTTTCTCCGGCATTCATACATTGTTGCAGCAGAGGGCTTTGCAAACACTACTATGGCTTAGTACCTACTCCAAATACAAATATGACAAAGTGGCTCACGAAGCCGTCAGACCTTGAATTCCCTAGTCCTTCCACGGATAGGAGAGACGCCGATTGCCGTTGAATCTGCTGCTGTGCGGAAAGCCAGGCATTTCCCAGGAGATCTTCGGCTTCATATTTAATCATTAGTGTCGACAAATGTCGAGCTCAGCTATATCTGAATCGAGCAGCTGCCATGTCTTACTCATTGTGCACAAGATCCAGAATCCATAGTGCGTGTGGCCAGGTACAACTGACGCATAGCTTCAGGCGTCGGATCGGTCCCCCGAAAGCTTCATGGATCTCGAAACTCACGCTGCCAGCCAAACGACGGGAGAATTCATTGGATTCCGTACTGACAGAATCACCATCGGCAGAAGCTCGGCTCTACGCCATTTCTGCATATTTAAAGCATCCGACTCGGAAACGAAGCCCCACCGCCACCCATCATCAGGCCTCCAGGACCATCCCATCCGACTCCGAGCTCGATTAAGTATGTACTTGTTTTGCATTCCTCGCAATCTCCATCGTATCTAGCTTGACTGACATTAATCGATTAGATCAAGATGTCTGAGGTTCAGTTCGAGTTTGACCCGAGGAACATGCCTTTTCGCCGGCTCGGTTCAAGCGGACTCCGCGTTCCTCTGTTCTCACTTGGAGGATGTATGTAGGAGTTTCCCTGCATATGTAGTTGATTAGCATCGCTGATCCGGCCTATATCCCCCTCTATCGATCAGGGTTAACTCTAGGAGGAACGGTAACGGGTGATCCAGTCAAGGTGCATTGTGGCCTACATGCTGTCATGCATAGCGATCTTCTGCTCATCGATCTACTACAAAACAGGAAATCATTAAGACTGCCTTCGATAATGGAATCAATATGTTCGATACGGCTGAGGAGTACTCATCGGGCAACTCCGAAATTGAGATGTATGTGTGATAAGGACTGAGAGGATTTCTCAATCTCCGTCATTGATAATATGATCATACAGGGGCCGCGTCATTAAAGAGCTTAAATTGAGGAGAACAGACCTCATTATTACCACCAAGTTATTCTGGGGGCTGAGTCAGAGAAAAGGGCCAAATGATACAGGCTTATCTCGCAAACAGTATGGACTCAACACCCTTCCACCTGCCAGGGCTGACTATCGCTATCGGTGCCTTAGCATCATTGAAGGTACACAGGAGAGCCTTGCACGTCTTCAGCTCGATTATGTGGATGTTATCTTTGCGCATCGTCCTGACCATACGGGTTCGATCTATAATTCTAATCCTTTGTCCGATATCTCCGACCTCTTGTGTTCCTTACAGTTCCTATGGAAGAAATTGTAAGGGCTTTCAACTACGTCATCAACAAAGGATGGGCACGTTCTCGTTCATTTTCGGCCCGGAGCGTTCTTCACTTCTCATCGTTATAGGCGTTTTACTGGGCCACGTCCGAGTGGAGTGCAAGGGAAATTGAAGAGGCGCACCGTACGTTTTTTTTTTGACCCGAAAACTTTTGCCGTTGAATATCCTATTCTGTAGATGCGGCTTCTCGCCTGAACCTTGCTGGGCCCATAGCTGAACAGTGTCGCCATAAGTGAAATCATCAACCTTCATTCACTTTTCAAAAAGTCGAGCAATGATATCATTTACAGCATGTTTCACCGTGAACGCGCAGAAAGGGAATATCGGTATGTTCAATTGCTTGGCTCTTGCTGTGCTTCCTTTTGAAGAGGTTCAACATCTAGCCCTCTCTACAAGAAGTATGAACTAGGGACTACAGTTTTCTCTGCTCTTGCAGGGGGCCTTCTGACCGGAAAGGTTGATTTCTTTCACAACTTAAACTCGTAAGATTCTGACTTGAATGACTTCTAGTACAACGATGGTATTCCACCGAATAGCCGTTTCGCCACCCACGCCACAGAATTCAAACGCGTCATTGATGGTTTTGATCAACCTGAAGGCCAAGAGAACTTCCGCAAAGTACGCGAGCTGACCAAAATTGCCGATGGTATGTCATTTCAATTTTTCTGATGTCCCCCGACCCATCGTGGCTGCATCACTTATTCAGAATTACAAACCACGGTTGCCGCGCTATCATTGGCCTGGGTCGCAAGAAACCCCAACACTTCGACGGTCATTCTTGGAGCGTCTACCCCACAGCAAATTTTGGACAACCTGAAAGCCATAAACGTGATTCCAAAACTGACGCCCGAAATTCTGGAAAGGATCGAAGCCATCCTCAATAACACTCCTGCAGCTCCGGTGCGTTAATTTCACTGCTACAGCGTCAATCATTGATGTTCGGTGAAAGAACAACCATGGCCGACCCCTTCTGGATAAGTTTGGGAGATTGTAAGGCCCTATTATTAAGAGCGATATGAAGAAGGCAAAGTGGGAAAGGGGGGAAAAATCGCATATATAGGTACCTGGGGTAAGATAAAATGACGATGCCATTCCATGATCACGAGAGAGAGAAAGGATCGATCTATAACTCACTTGGGCATGGCGCAGTTTCGACGGCTGTTCTCCGAGACTTCAGGTTGTGAGGGGTACGCATATCTTTTTACGGATATCGTCGCAGCCGCAGTAAGGACGCGCGATGTTTACGGGTCTATCTGAGCTGTGACGATTGGTGATGTGGGGTGTAGTTCTGGAGTAAGTCCAGGTCGGATTGTTTTGATGCGCACAGTCTGAGGACACTAAGATCTTTGAATGTCAATGGAGTGCTGGGCTACCAAAAATACGTCTACTAAAAGGAGAATATTAAAGATGCCTGGTTAGATCGTATATAAGATATTTGGACATAAACTGTACAAATGAACTGCGGACTCATTGTGAAGGTGAGAACGTGTCATGATCCCCCTCACGACCTATATCTATGTTGAACACCCCCTTGTTGATCAAAGATGCCAAAATTAGTGGCCAGGAGATGGTGGATTGGTGTTATAAAATATTGTCTCGTATCGCAAAGTCGTGGCGTCAACCGATAATCACATCCCTTTCATGATTCAAGCCGGCGCCAAGGATCTGGACCATGGCCCCAGAGATTGCCAATATTGGTTACCAGTATACTCATGCCGGCGGAACGACCATTATGTCATAAGCAAAAAACGAACTGCGACTCGTTAGTGAGCTAGTTTTCTTGCGTGAGAACTAGGTACAATGATCCAGATTTGTGGGACCCGTTTGGATTGCGACACCTCCAGATGCGTTCAGAATGAAGCCCTTTCCCAGCCGTGACAGTGGAGATTGATCGAGAAGTTGTGGGGTAGATAGTTGAGATGTTCCAGATAAGAGACAATTAGACAGCGAAGGAAATTGAGTTCCCATCATGCGGCGTTGACCTTGAGTAGTTGATGACTCGTTAGGCAATCGTAAATAAAATCAGAAATGTCAAGAAGTTGCTCCATGCGAGAACTGGGATACTAGACGACATAATGACCGATTCTCATCAGAAGTCAACGATAGAAGCATCGGCATAAACCGAAAACACGATTATACCATGGGGAGGTTAGACTGGTTAGTGTGATCTATTCCACTACTACACTACTAGATCAATTTAGGTTTCGCGTTCACAACGGAAGAAAGAAGTTGTGTTTGGCTGCCGAAGGGCCTGAGTCATCCCCAAGATCGGATAGGATAGAATGACCAAGAAGGCGTGTATGTACAGCGAAGACGTTCTTTGAAAGCTGACATTAGAATGTGACGTTGATATCGCGCCAATGGGCGCCTTGGAGCCGAGATTCACCATGCTTTTTGCCTCGTTAGGTCTTGGCGTTCATCTGACGTATTCTAAGAAGAAAGGAAAGGTATATGGAATTGGGATTGTAAGGAGAAACATTGGTCTTGAATTGCATGCCTTCTAGAAGTGGCGATAATATACAGTGCTTTTAATATCGCAACTTGACAATCAGTCAACAGTAACTCCTCGTGATCGCAAATCATCTTTGGCCTGTGAGACTTCCTGGAATGAGAAAGAAAACCTAGTTAGGGTCCAGTAACCAGTGAGGTAATCGGAATAAAAAAAAATGAACATCGGCGGAGCCAGAGGTTAAAAATGAGTGTGGAACGAGATATGCCCCAAAACAAATCGGCAGTTTGCCTGTAGTGTGGTGTATTTGCTTGGTACGTCATTGTAAAATGATTAGGAGACGACAACAAATCCAAGAAGTCGGATTGAGTAATAAAGGTGTTTATAGATAGATAATGCAAGAAGGGTACGGATGCAAGACTGATAGAAATTTGCAAGACTCACTTGCAAAAGTTCTGTATATGCTTCAGGACAGTCCCTAAACGAGAAAATACCCATCCCGAGAGACCAAAGTGCGTATGAGCCGAATGAAACGAGAAGCCACCACGGAAACTGCAGCCATGAAGATGGAATGACATCGGTTTGAGAGTTAACAGGATGCCACGCACCACAGGGAGAATCTCTTGCGCTATTTTCTCTTCGAAGAAGGGAACCTCAAGGATTTGGAAGAAAGCCAGAAGGTAGAGCACTGTAAAGACAGCAGCGACTCCACCCACACGTATTGCGCGAGTCATTTTTCGTGTTCGAGGGCGTTTTCTGAATGTAAGCCGGTCAAAAGGTAGTCAAATAAGTTGATGGCGTCCTCCTCGCGAGAATGAGAGTAACTGAGTCGATATCGTGGCAAACGTTGAGTATGTCGTCCTTGACTCTATGATCATAATCCATTGTAAATTGACCACGTGGCAGAAGGATCTAATCTAATCAGTGATATGAATTCAATTTTTTTGAGAAGTACATAGTCCAATCTCAACGTTATTTTTGGGGAAGCAGGAGAAATAAGGTAACTAGCTGATGTAGAAAAACCCATGTCGAGGGGTAAATAGTTTGTGAACATTAATTGGAATCACAGAAAACTCAAGCTTAAGCAAGGCCCATATAATCCAGAAAGGTCTTCAGGCGTTCGACATCGCTATTGTAGGAAAGCTCAGAAAATCTTCTTCGATGACTACTTGTTATTATAGTGGGATTGCAAGAAGTACAAGTATTTCGACCCACTCTTGACTGGTTGTGAAGTTGAGTGGTCTACAGGACAAATTCTATTGGAATCATAATATAGTTTCATGTATGATCACAATCGACTGGCATCCGAAGCGTCTAAACATATGGTATATCGACAAAGTGCAACCTTACGCGCGAACGAGCTTGGTGAGGTTACCGGCATCAAATGACTTCCTCAAATCATCACTGCCTAAACATTATTTAGCCATTCGATTCCAATCTGACATACCGAAACCATACCTCCGATATGTTGGCCATCTGGCAGCGATCCTCCAGTCAGGATGGAACGGAACGAGCTAAAGAAATCATACTCACTGACGAAAACATTGGGCACGGTGCGTTGGCCAGTCTTCTCCAATAAATAAGCTTGAATATCGGATCCATCCTCCCTTTCGTCTAACCTACGACCAGTGTTATTCGATTTTTTAAAACATTGATCTGGGGAAGCATACTCGTAAACAGTCGTCTCAACTTCAGGAAACTCGTCTTTAAAGAGGGTTTTGGCCTTCTTGCAGTATGGGCACCAGCTCTTTGAGAAGATGGTAACTTTGTTGTCCGCAATGGCAGTCTGCAAATTGGGCGTAAACAGGCCAGTCACGGCAAGAGAGTGAAGGGACGAACATCGACAAGTTGTTTAACCGACATTTCTAATGGGTTTCGAGAGTGAAAAAAGGACCAAAGAAGGGTTGATGTTAGGGCTGATCTTGGAGGTGGTCGTCGTTGGAGAAGGCAGTTATAAAGGCGAGGGAACATTGAGTTACTCAGCCAAAGTCACGGATTAGTGGGTCGATCATCCTCACATGGCGTCATATTTCACGTGATATGTTCGGCCTTCGGGGTCTCTATCATGAAGTCTTGTAAGTTGTAACCAACGCTTAACTCTCTCTCGAGTAGCCAGAACGGGATGCTCTTCACTAGTTCATATGGTTTTCTGATTGAAGATGATACACTACCGCGGAAGAATGGTCTTTACAGGTAACTGGACTTTTCCTTACAAAGCTGTACGTGCCCATGGTGTATTGGGAGCCACTCAAGGTCCGGTAGCCACTTGAGCCGTTGACGCATTACTTATTGTCTCAATATTCGTCCAATAGATGCATGTAATCATCTTGACCGTTGCTGTAATCGACAACTGTGCCTTCGTCAGTCCGTCAAGCCCATGGTACTCCGTAATCAGTGCGGCGTCTCGAGTTTGACGGACACATTTTGTGCCTTGGGATTGTAGGTCAAAAGCTATGGCAGGGGATGCATGGCCTCACAGGACCTCATTTGCTTCTCAACTTCTCTTCCCCCATCTTCTTCCTCAACAACTTGAACCCCTTCACAATCCAATTAGGCGAACCGGTCCGCATCCATGCTAGCACCACACGACGCACAATCTTAAGCTTAATTTTATTCAAGACGAAAGTCTGCTGGTAATGCCTAACATAGGAAGTGCATGAACGATTCCTTTGCGCACTCTTATTGGACCGAGAGCATCATTTGATTTTGCCCATTCTATCTGTTAAACTTTTCACCAGTTCTTTGTCTTTAGGTTCAGCAATTGTTCCGAATGTCGTTATAGTCGTCATCTCATTCCGGAGATTTGCCACTGTCAAGAACCTCAGTTTGTTTTCTACGGAACTTTTTCCTTGCAAGCCTAGCCATCAGAGGGACAACATAGACTCTCGGCCTCCTATACATCCCCTTAGTGCGATTCCAGCGTCGGAGTCATTTAGATCCTCAATGGCTCGATCAGGATCCAACGAGACTTTTAAGTTACTGCAGACAGGGCTCCGTTAAACGGAGTTCGGGCTCAATAGGTGGCGGTTCGACTATCATGCTTTGGTCACTAAATTTAATCATCTTCAAGCTTAAAAATTACAGAAGCTGAATCCTAAATGGACTCGATTTAGTAAACTCCTGAGGTCAGTCCGAAGTTATTCTGTGACATGTTTGAAAATTGGGCTCGCACCAGTTGGCGATAAAGTGGAATTGAATTAAAGATACTCTCAGCCATCGCACGCCGCTGGTGCTAAGGGATTTTGAACTCTTCCGACGCCAGTTTTAGTAGCGGCCCATCTCAAGCCGGAATTGCACGCGGCGCTACCAGTCGGACTATCCATCCCTATCAACTCAGGTAGGCTACTACGTACATACTCTCTTCATGGCCGACCGAAGCAGACCCCGCGTCAAACGACGTGTATGATTGTGGTTGCTCAACGTTTCCGATGCGGAAGCATCGTCATGAAAGATGTGTAACGCGAGCTTTCAAAGAGGCAAGGCCGCAAAACCTCACTTGCGCAATATTAATCCACTACCAACCCTTGCTTGTATGTCGACTTGGAGTTTTCTTGAGAATCATCTATGGTGAACGTATGTAAGTACCTGCGTACGTGCGTACGAGTGAGATTTATTGCTTGACTCTCCTGGTCGGTTACGAGGCTATGGGTCATTATCCATGAATAAGTATGTACCCGAAGGGATGCGTTTCCTCCCTTTGTTTCGTTTCAGAAGGCCATGTCCCACTTCTGATCTGCTAAGTGGAGAGTAGTCATCGCCTTTGGACCCAATCTTGCACCGAGGAACACCACCTGTTTGAAGGACATGTACAGACCAGACTCATCGTCTACGATGTAAAGAATACTGTACAGTCATCTTACTACTAGTACTTATGCACAATACAAATTCCTACTCCAAGTCTCTTTAATGACACAAGTTCACAATCGCACGATGTATGTTGTAAGGTTAACACTACATCACGTCACCTTGCACCCGCTGTAACCACTGACGTACGCCTCGAACTTCCGAGACTCGACCCTACTGATTATCAAGACGAAAAATCGTCAATAACAATCTCAATATTCCTCGGGATTTTCTCTAAATTGTTATCGATGGATTCCTTTTGCTCGAGCCAGCTCACTTCGTTCGCCAATCGATAATAACATACATACGGGAATTAGTATCCCCCGCTGGCCCTACGTTATGAGTAATGACACCCACACCGCCGGCCTCCTCATGGGCGAGGTTTATTGAAATTTAAAACAAGCGAGCGCTGGTTACCTGATGCATTTCCGGAACCCAGGTCCGGTGTACCGTCCCGACAGCGTCCTTGCCCTCACTGAATCACTGAACCAACACATATCCAAAATTCAAATGTTATTACGTATCCGCCTACTCGCAACTGAAATGCATGTACATGTGTACATCATAGATATGTATGAGTCTGTCTTATTGATAACTCGCGTCTGATTTATCCCCCAACTTACCGATATCATATCCTATCCCTCGCCGAAGGATCATCGATCAATGCCTATAATACTTATTTACCTTATTTCTGGATCCGTGCGCTTGGATGCAAGCGCACTGTACCTCCTGCGACAAGTCCAGGGCCCGCGGAGCGCGGCTGATGATTATTGAATCGATTATGTAGTATGTATGCACATAGCAACCAACCCTTTGCCTTGGTCCTTGGACAGTGAGAGTCGAAATAGCGTGCAAACGGCGTGGCCGCATTGCTAATATCGCGTTGGCTATCTATCATATATCAGTCACTCTCGGGATTCTGAGCGGACATTGATGGTTCTACTGCGCTCGCCGCTGATATACTTACATGTGCTGCCGGACTGGCAGAATACAATGACAATCTCGAGATCACGGACTCGCAGACTCCGGTCCATGCAAAGATCGAAGTCACGCGAGATCATCCGTCTACGGTGTCGTTCCTCCGTTGTACGTATACTGGACTGTTGATCCTATGAGGACACTGTGCATCGTTGGTGGGTCGCCCGAGATATATTTTGGGACGAAAAGACATGTAAATTGTCATGTGTTGACAATCTGATCTCCGAGACTCCGACCGAGTGCTTCCTTGACATGGGATGATGATAAATGAAGTTGACAAGTCTTCTCTCTATCTGTCAGTCCATACTATTGCAGCCATGCTACTTATGTCTAGAGTCTGTGATTCTTTGTATCCAAACATCTCAGGGTTTCCTCGGCTCGCTCAAAAAAGCACATCCCAATGTCTTCTTGTCCACTTAGTATCCACACTTAGACTTGGGAGTTGCTCCACTCTCGGTCTTTCAGGTCTCAAATGTGTGATAGTTAAACAATTTTTGTCCAGAATGAAGATATACGTAACGACCGAACAAGCTAACGGGCGGAAACCACTACGCTAATACAAATGAATCGATCTATCAACCATGGTATTATTGATCCTAACAAGATCCCGGAAATAGTCCATGACAGATGGATACAGACGTGAGAAGAATCAAGAAAAGAAGTGAAAAGAAAAAAAAACCAAGAGTTCGATGCTCGAAGGAAAGGTACTATGGATGTCCAGACGGATGAGGCTGATGTTCAAACACAGAATGCTAACAACAATCCATCACAGAACACCTTAACATAACCTGGGGCGCTGGCGTTGACATTTTAAAGGACAACAATCGCAGCTCCGGCTAGGGCCGAGAGAAGAGCACCAGCGATCGCGCCCATATTGCCACCGAACTTGTAGTTGGAGAGCGCACCGTTGATGGTGGTGGCGGAGGCGGAGGCGGCATTGGTCTGCGCAGTGGTGGAAGCGGAACGGGTAGCAGAGCTCGAGGGAGCAGTGACGGTGCCGGGTACGGAGCCAGAGACAGACGCCGTGCGGCTGGAGCTAACATAGGGGTTAGGGGCAGATGATTATAGAAACGCTCAAAGGCAACTCACGAAACAAGAGTCGTCTGAGCGGAACCAGAGGCGGTAACAGAGGCAGAGGCGGTAGAGAGTGCTGACGTGCTGGACGAGGAGGGAAGATCCGGATTAGGTGCAATGGTGAAATCTCCGGTTGTGGAGAAAGATTGGTTAATGTCGCCAACGTTGACAGCGTTCAAGGTATATCCATCACTGACACATCGGAGAAATGAGAAGAGTAGAATAAAAACATGGTTCTATAGCATACCCAGCAGGTACAATGGGCAAGGTGATGGTAAGTGTCTGCAACTCGGGCTGCACGTTATTTTGAATGGCGAACGAGTTGTGGAATATCTCATTAGTAAGCTCGAGGGAGAAAGCACTACTCTCTATGAGTTAGTATCTGGGTCTAATTGGGTTGTCTAACTGTAACGCACGGGTCGCCGGGGGTAAAAGTCCAAGTGATAGTGACAGGTTCTCCCGAAACGGGGTTTGACGGGATATTGAGGACGAGGGCGTTAACCAAAGGAGCGGCGAGAGCGAGAAGACTGAAATTTGTGAGGATGAGCGAACTCAACTCGGATATTGACTCGAAGTGATAACTCACCCGAGCTTGTTGAACATTGTTGAGGTCGTGGGCGTAGTAGTACTTTCCAAACAAAAGGAGGGTATTAGGAGAAGTTTTCGACGAATGGAAGTCGGTAAGAACGATGGCGGGATGGCAACGTAGCTTTTATATTCACAAACACGTCCAAACACTTTATGCTTACTCGGAACAACATTCAGGAACAACCCCTATTTCTGCTCTGTCTTTGAGCAGGAAAATGCATGTTATTCTATGGACGATGTACATTAAAAGGAGAGGAGAGCTTATTTGATCACCCGCTAGAAAGGATACATGCGGTCTATGGGAGTAGCTGGAAATTTTCAGTAAATCTATGAGACGTTCCATTGTTAGCCATGTTGAAAGGTGTGGGAGTAATTTCAATACCTCATCAAATGGACGTGTGTCGTTGAAACAGCTGTCCCAAACTTCGTTAACGGCCTTTTCCGCAGTCGCCATGTCCGGACACGCGGGGTTCTCTGCGACCGAAATAACAGCTCTACGGCGTACGCAAGCCTAGGGAGGAAAGGAGCGAGAGGAACTATTAAGGATGTCTCAAGGATGAATGTATCGCGTGTTGACTCACCTGATGCTGCTTCGAAAAAGAAGCGAAGCCTCGAAGCAGTTCTCGTGTGTATCGGCAGTCTCCACTTAGACTGTTGGCGCGAATCTATAGTGATGCGAATAAGTCAGAAATGGGCAGGAAACAGGCATGAGGTGGCAGCCAGCACGCACTTCACTACATGCATGATGGCGCAGGTTGCTCCAGTCCACTTTGAACTTGCAGTGGTCATACATGTGCATGAGCTCATGGACAAGCGTGGATTCCATGTGGCTTTGGTTGAAAAAGTGACCAGAGCAAAGTACTACCGCACCATGTTTTGGTGTGAATCCACCTGCGCGAGACCAGTCACATGGTGCGCAGGCAATATTTTCGGCCGGCACATCGCACCCAGAGAGCTTCAAGTGCTTGAGCATAAATACGACGATGGGACCTATACACGAAATAAAAGGTTGAGTGGGACTTGAATTAAAAACTTTGAGAACATAAAAACGACGAACTCACTGTAGTTCATCAGATAGGCCTTCGTCTTTTCACAGTGCCGCGTCTGGTGGATGGCCAAATCTGCCAGTCGTTCTTCCTCCGTTACACCGATACCAGTAACAAGCGCAGCCTTTCTCCTCCATCTTTCAAACGCAGTTTGAGGAAGCTGGGGGGTTGAAGGGGAAGTGGGTGAAGAGGAAGAACTTTTTTCGGAATCGTTCATCGTAAAGGTCGAGTGATGGGTCAGGTATCCTTTTCCGGAACATTTTCACACGATCAATCTATTCTTAGCACTGTGACGCGTCCAAACGCGCCCTTTGTCATCGAAACTTCCTTTTTTTTTGCTCGACACTCGACACCTTGTCATCCATTCATCACCAGCTCATGGCTCTCACCGAGGCCGCCTTTTACACTGCTCAGCAGCCGGCCCGAGAGGGAACTTGACAATGGATGGCAAATACGGTTTTCCAACAGAAAAAGCTGGTCTTGGTGTGACAGGTTTCTTTCACGCCTTTTCCAACAGAAACAGGCTTCAGCGCCAGCGCCAGCAATGTCACTGCATGATCTATGCAATCCTAGAGCATACTTTACACGGCAGAAGACCCATTTATCCCTTTTTTACTGGTCCAGCCACTGCTTTTGTACAGTATCCGAAAGTAGAACTTGAACCCCTAGGCAATCTCATGGGATCCCGAACGCCCAAACTAAACTGAGGTTCCAGACCTTAGGAATTCGAATGCGTTTCTCACTTCTCACTTCGAATTAGGCTAAATCTTACCGTGACAATGGTTCACTAATCCATTTGTGGCGATCTACTATCGTCTCATCCAACACACGCAACACACGCACACGACCACTTCATTTCTCAAGCGTGCCCGCACTTTTTGATGGCACCAGGTAGCTATTCATGTCACCAATTTTTATCCTTGACAGGATCAAGTTCTTGTGAGATGTCAGCTCTCGACGCCTCGATCATGAGATTTTTTTCATGCGTCCCCCCTGAATGGGTCTGGCGCTCAAGGGGTCTGTCTAGACACGCCCTGGGCAACTCCGTGGAGAAGAATACCTCGGTTGATCATTATACTTGAATGTACTTGGTATCACGCCTCCATAAGGCCAACCTTCTGCGGTTCTTGAGCTCCAGGTGCTGTGATCGGTCCAATTCATTCACTTGTTGATGTGCGCTTTTACTCCCCCAAGGCGAGACACCAATGGCTATGCATAATATATGCGACCCATGTGTGTCGAGATATATATCAGGTTCTTTGGGCTCGATGCCTGACTAGGCTAACATGTATCAGATAGTCATCAGCCTTCTATGCCATGTTTTTCAATCATGAACCACACCATTACACAGGAACTTGCGCGTCCCGAGAGAATAATGTGTCCCAATTAAACCCCAAGGAGAACCTGTAGTCGAGGATCTCGGAAGAACCAAACTCGACGTTCCCATAAGTTTGCTCGGTGCGGCGTGTGGCTCTCAAGGTTCGAGGAATCCATCGGGCGCCGCATTCGAATCATCAAGGCCCAACTATGCCGGCACAGACCATACAGAGTTTCCATACCCTGTCCTCGAAAGATGAGCTCCACGCTCCGCGGTCTATCTCTAGAGAGCAGGTTTTATTTTTGGAGGGGGGACCCGCTGTCTTGGCGGATCACCAGCTGGGACACATTTGCGATGACGTGACTAAGAATGAAAATCCTATTTGGACCATCAACGTCTCAACATCAATGAGACATGCTGGTAAGTCCGACGCGTCGCTCCTGCTGCTCCTACTCTGGGTCTTCTTCTTTGGATTATTTCGAAATCTCTACCACGACCCATGAATCAGCCTTGGCAACGTGAACTTAATCACAGAGCCAAGACTCTGGTGAACTCACTCCGTCTTTGACCCATTTACAACAAAGACTTGTATTTACTTGTCAAATTTGGTGTTCTTCGAGATCAGCTGCGCAGCACCTCGTCATTCTCTCATGTATTTCATCTCCCGTCTTTGAGATTTCGCTACGTACTCATCTGGATACACAAACCTTCACAGCAATTCTTCTTAGGTAGGTACATAGGTGTCCTGCAGGGCCGGCTTCAAACACACCTATTGCCATAAGGACCACAGTAAACCATCTTTTCACTGCGCAGTAAACAGCATTCCAAACTCAAAGTCTATTCAACGTGTAGATATAGTAACATAGTTAACAATCAAGCATGTAAAGTAGCAGGGGCGCCTAGCGAATCCCAACCTTGATAATTTGGCATAAGCCAATCCTTAAAGCAAACACAAAAACAGCGCATCGAATATACAATTGAGTCTCCTAGATCGATCGATACATGACATACTACGTCGACTTCTCTCCCAATGGAGGTGGTGGGGGCGTAACATCGATTGAACCGAAAAATACGGCTCATCTCATGCAGAGTGTGCAGATTATCAGAAATCAGATCTACAGTTTCACGGGACTTTTCCAGACCGGCGCGCGTTTCTGTAAACGCAGAGAAACACCGACGTCAGTACAACCATTTCCGGGGTCATGTGAAGCGCCCCCATCAAAGTAGGGAAGGACCTACTGACCTCACTGAAAGCTTTCAAACCCTCCTGTGATAAAGAAAAAGAAAACATGCGCGTCAGTAACCATCGATAAGTGATGGTGTTGGATCTTCAATTGTAAGAATGATAATTTACCTTGATATTCTCGCCTTTGAAAACACGCGTGCTCGCGGGACTTTCGAGATGGGTCATAAGCGCCTGATGATAATCAAACTTCTGAGAAAGCAACAATGCCTCCTTTGTTGACTGCACAGCGTCAGGAGAGTTGGCGATGATCTCTTGTGCAACGGCAAGTGCCGTAGGCAGCACTTCAGATGGTGGCACCACGCGGTTAACGCTAAATATGGATGGGCGTACGTTCAGTTCCGGGACCTTTCAAGCTGTACGCGAGCCACCAAAAAAAACAATAGCTCACAATCCGAATCGTGCTTGAGCTTCAACAGCGTCTACTACCCTTCCCAAAAGGAGCATTTCCGATGCCAACTTGGAGAAAAACAAGTTAGATCGGTGCGCAAAGCCGAAGATGATGCCTGCAGTGGAGCTTTTCGGAAACAGGCAGGAAAGACAATAGCGTACCTGATGCCCCGCGAGCTGTGCTAATCGTGGAATTCCTGGATGGTGTTTTCCAAATCTAAGTTATTGGGCCCTGACGAACCAAGGAACATGCTGTTACCTCCCTGGATCGCTACGACTCCCCGTTTGACTTCTGGAAGGGCGAACTTGGCTCCAGCGCCGGCAATGACGATATCGCAGTTTAGTACAATCTCTGTACCGCCGCCGTAGGCGCCACCTGACACCGCAGCAATTATCGGCTTGATTGACTGACGACGTGATATAGCACCAAATCCATAGGCGTCACCAGCAATCCTTTCTTGTTCATTTGCCTTGTTCTGTTGTTGGTTATTGTTCCATCTGATCTCATGTTTTGTCAACCTCAGTATGTAACTGGCAACCGGAATATATTTGGAGCTGCTCACGCTTTCAGGTCTGCACCAGCACAGAAAATGCGTCCTGCCCCAGTAACTATGACGACCCTGTAAAAAGAAAGTAAATCAGTTACATAGCTTAACGAGCCGAGAAATAAACAAAAATTACGCGTGCTCACCAAAGTTGGGGTTCGTTCTCAAACCATTCGAGAACCCTTCTCACGTCGTCTGCCATCGTTGGAGTCATAGCGTTCAGTGATGTAGGCCTGTTGAACGTGAGAAGCAGTACATGTTCTGCTGGAAACTCGACCTTTAGCTCATTGGAATGAGCCGGCGGTTTCAAAGTAGCTGCTGTTGAAGGCATTGTCGCTTCTGCCACACAAACGTGACGAACTGTGGGGAAATAAGTATCATTTCCGCCGGTAATACCAATTGCCGGACCGGTATACTGGTGACTTTTTGTCCGAGCCTTGTAACTACAACATATGCATATGTAAGTAGTTGTGTACCAGTACTGCGAATACTCACATGTACCTACATACAATGAAGGACTGTGCATGCTCTACTCTCCATGCCAAAGTGGAGTTCGGATATCGAAATTTGATCTGTTGAAATGCAAGTGAAAAAAAAAAATTGAGTTAAGTAACCAAGAGAGCCAGGAACCCGTGGTCGCGAGGACGTAGCGGAACAGAAGCATCATGTGGGGAATTCAAATTGCGGGGAATGGTTAAAACGTTTTATCCATCAGGCAAGTAAGAACAAATAACAAGCGTAATGGTGTCATGATAATCAAATTATAGTACAAGCAAGATGATGACTTCATCATTCTCCTCTGAACGATCGATTGACTCGAACTGCAAACTTCTCCTCCTCTTTCCCTCTTCAAGTTCCCATCATACAGAGAGAGACTACGCCGGTCCGGCGGTGATGTAGTAGCGTAGATGGCGATACATAGCGGCATTGATAATAGCGGATTGAGAGCATTATGACACAGATAGTGGACGATTCAGTCGACAACCGGGGTATTGATAGTGAAAGACGAGCTGTACGTACTATATCAGTGCTTGTGCGCCACGGAACGAGGCAAGAAAGACATACTGGATAACAGCTGATTACTTGAAGGGGCAGCTAGGATGGTGGCTACCGCGATAGCCGCAGTGGCAGCACTGGGGGGAGCTGTGATCGACGCAAGAGGTCGCACTGCCCTCTTCATATTTCATGGTGGTCGTCGCGCCAGACGATGAGGAAGCACACAAGGGTGCAACGACGGAGAGAGTAGAGGTGGTTGTGGTGAACATTGTGGATGCTCGAAGAGAAGATGCGCTGAGTAGACTAGACTGAAAGTTGGTGGGTTGGTTGGTATGGTCAGAGCGAACAAGTAGACTCCTTTTATAATTTAACGGACGGCGGCAACTATTGGAATCGGCAAGGTAAGATCGACCCGATTGTAGAAGGGGATATGTGGCGTTCCAGGTCTCGTGGTTCCGTTCGAGGCGTTGACATGACAAACACAAAATGGGATACACAGATGAAACTCATCATCAAAATTCGTTTGCAGGCTGTCTCCCAAAAAGAGACTTGGCCGATTCTAAAACTGAACCGAACAAGCAAACCAAGCCAACCACTCACACTGCCACGTGCACAGAATCCTGGCCTAAACCACAATTGGGTGCCCACACCTTTTGATCGGTATTCCGGGCCCGTAATTGGGTCACAATGAGATGAGGTCGCAGCAGTCAAAGTAAGATCTGGATAACTGAGATGAATAAAGAAAAAACAATGGTCACAAATCAAAGCATGGCGTGCCAAGGGACGTGCATTTGAAATACAAGGACTCCGTCACCAAGCATAAATGAGCGTGTCGCTGAGTGGGAACGCGGCGTCTCCCGGAGTAGAATTTCCGAACAGCACAATATCCCAGCGCGTATAGTAGTTTGTCAACAGAAACCGAAACCGGGATACGATATCCAACGATTAGAATTGCTGTATGTACATAGACAGTATGAATTCTGGTACGAAGCGACCAGAGGTGTTGTAAAATAAGCTAGGCGAGGCAAGTCGAGGCATTGCCGTCCGGCCTCCTCGGATAGGCACTTCGCCGTCGCCCATTATTCTGAGCAGCGAAAAGGCCGTAAGGCGCTTCACAGAAAGGAATGGTAATTACATCGGGCATTCATCAGTCTTATGATGCAGTATTTCGTAAGAATTCAAACTCAAGCTAACATGTGGGTTCTACGAAGTCCTGGCCACCGAACGGCATGCAGTCCAATAATACACATTTTCACGCACCATACCCTCAGTCTTTGTTCATATCGAGGTCCCTCATCTTCCTCTTTGGCACATCCTTGTACCATTCCGGGACCTCGTGAGCTCTGGGCACGGCTTTCTTCCGCAACTCCCTGATTGCCCTCTCTTCGGTCTCCTCTTCGTCCCTTCTCTTCTGCTCTAATACACGCTTTGACTCCTGTTCTTTCTCTCGAACATGTTCGTCAAACTTTTCTCGTTCCCGTGCACGTCCATCAGTGCTCAATTGGAACGGTAGGGGTACAGTCGGCACGATATTTTCCTTCCGAAGGGCAAGTCTGGCTTCTTCTGCAGCGTGTAATGTCTTGAAATCAGGCACCTGATGATAATATTGCTTTCTTGGCTTCTGCGAGGCGAGTAATTGTTCCTTCTCGAACTCGGCTTTACGAGCTTCTATCCGCGCGTCTATCTGGAATTTGAATTCAACAGCCTTGGTGGTGTTTGCCGGTGGAAGCACGACCTAACGTCAAAAAAGAAATTTGGTATAATATCAATAACAAGAAATGACCTCACGCCATCCGGTAAGTGCAGCCCAGACCTCGGCCCGCCCTCACATGGCACAGCGAGAGAAGGAAATCACTCACGCGCTCGTGACTTTGAGACATGCCTGTACTCCTCGAAGACCCTGCTTCCCCTTGACCTTGCATGTCGGAAGTCCCCGACGTCGCGAGATCATCCGACCGCGAAAAGCGCAGACTGTTGTGGCCAGAACTAGAACTTGTAGTGTCACTTCTAGACAGATCATCTCCTTGGCTCGAGTTCTTAGGAATTGTTGTACATGTGGATACTGGTTGATGACGCGTTCGTTTGCTCGCTCCATGCATGTTACTCGTTGGTCGTATCGTCCTTTGTGCCCTTCGCGAGCCAGAGCCAGAGCTTGAGCTTTTCGTCGGAGCACGATGCCCATCTGACCGAGCTGCAGGAGCAATAATCGCCGAAGCGAGATTCCTTCCTTTCTTTGCTACTGGTTGTGGAGACGATGATACAGAAGCCGGTCTCTTTGTTGACTGCCGCATGGGTGGATTTGGAAGAACAGTTGCCGGTGGGAACGGGTGGGAGCTGACTGTCTTGGAAGAGGAGAGTTGTGATAATGTCAACGGGTCATCGCATCTGTCACCAGTGTGATGGGCATTGATATTGTCTGCAATGGAATTGCGCCTCTGGGTTGACAATTCAGGGTCGTCCTTCACCGGAACAGTAGAATCTGGATTGTGAACCACGGCAGGTCTACAAACAATGGAGAGTCCCGCAGGGTCGTCAATTGTCCTGTCCCATATGGATGAAAAGCTCACCCGCATGAAGAGAGTAAAGTTTGGCTATACATGACTAATCTCTCTGCGACACCACCAGGAGCGGTAGAACAGATACTAACATCGGGACTCCCTAGGTTTCCGAAGTCCGCGTAGTCCGACACAACGCGGCTCTGAATTTCAGGAGGCAGCAAAGTTTCTTGTTGAATTGCCGGGACCGATACATTATGCGCAAACTTGGATGATGACGCGGCTTTCTTACTCTTGACAATTCCTCCCGAGATAACGGTCTGTAGGACGTCAAAATTGAGTAAATAATGAGTAAATCATTATGTATTGAACGAAATAACCTTCTTGCGTGGCCGTTCGGTTTTCATGACCGGCCGTTCCTGCCTGCTCAATGCTCTTGACTCATTTTGGTGTAACGATTCAGCAGTGTTCGTGGGTGGTGGAGGATCATATGAGCCAGGGGCTGCGTTATCCACCACCTGAATTTCTCCCCGAAGAGCCTCAGTCGCCGAGGACTCGACTTCTGCCGAAATCTGAGTACTCTGGGCCGAGACCTTGAGGTTCGGCCTCAGCTTTCCTTTGGGCCTAGCCATGCGAGTTACCGAAGCTTGTTTCGTGGCCCGTAATGTTGGGGTTAAAGACGCTTGAGACCCCGAGTATGCAGGCATGGGTTGTATGGAGTGATTATGATGATTCGTTCGGTCGACCTTCGACGCTGGCCGAGAGGTGAGTTCCTCCAAAGAAAGCGCTTTCAAAGTAGATCGCCCTGGTCCAGGCGTTGCTGAATTTACGTCGAGATCGTTCGTATCTCCGAAAAAGCTCATGTCGTTTTCATCAAGTAAACGGTCGTTCCCAGACAATGCATTGGGTATTTGGATAGAAAATGAGGCATCAGACGTGTCTGGGAGGTGCCTCAGGCTAATTTCGTCTTGGAAATTGAATCGTCGTGTTGGCATAGATGTAGGAGATCAAATTTACGTTGAAGGGGTTGCAGTCAAAATACGTTCTATCTTTGCCTAGAGTGAGAAATCAATACCCAGTCAGTGTGGGCAAAGTTTTAAAAAGATCTGTCGTGGTTGACAAGGTGGTCGAAGTGGTCGAAGTTCAAAATCTGGCGAGTTGTCGGTGAACTGTAACACATTTCAACGCGTCATGTTCAACATTAGATCACATGACCGCATCGCGTATACACTGCCAAATAACGCCACTGTCACCATCATTTCAACTAACTTGTATTCCCTGAACGTCGTGTAAGGTTTTGCGCGAGCCTGCACGGTCCCTGATTCTGGACTATTGTGGTGAGAAAAATTTGTATCCGTCGTATTGACCTTTGATGAAGCTTGGCTGACTTGTTTGCGATATTATCTGATTGCTCCTTGAATGCCGGCAACGCGCTCAAATGTGGGGCGGCTGTTCACGCACACGGACCATTACTCTGAATGACTGCTGACTCTTTGACCTGTATGGCTTGTCAGCCTAACCTGGCCAGTACGATCACCCTCTCAAAAAAGTCGCCTTAACTTGGACACAACAAAAAACCTATTCTCTGGTGGTTATGCGGTTACTTACAGCTTCCCAGAGGGACTAGTATGCTGTGAACACTTCAAACTAGGTAACACGGCTGATGAATACGTCAAGGATACGAGGCAAACGTGCATGATTGCTATTTGCGATATCCTTTACTTCAAGGGCTGTTGTAATGGACAGCCCCATTACAGTAACTTGTATTGAGGTGACGCCCCCGTTCCCACCTCATAGTAATACCTGAGTCCGAGATCTAAATCGCAATACACATGTGGTTGCTTAGCACTTCTCATGAAGATAAGTAGACCTTGGTAACCTGTTGTTTCTGAATAACACCGGTGTACAGAGCTTCTTACCAGGATGCACTCCGTATTTGTCGGGCTTGGGGACTCTCTTCTCTGCCGCGAACGCCGTGCCTTCCAATACATCTTTTAATGAACGAACCACTTTTCTTCTTTAATGGAAGTCAATGGCCGTATCTATGGGTTAATACTGCCTTGTTCGACGATTTACGAGATGATTCATACGAGCTGGACGTGTCTGGATTTGTTCCCCGTCACTCCGAAGTGTGGAAGTGGCCATCCTTTTGCGAAAACGAGAGCGGCATTTCCGAGATAATGCCCGAGTTTTCTGCAATAGCTCCGCACATATTCAAATTGGACCATGCACATTCTCTTCGGCTCACTGCTTCTTTTCATCTAATCCGACAGTCCGCCTAGACCGAGCTGGAACACAAGTTCTTGAACTAAATCTCTAGAGCTCGAAATTATAAGTTGAACATTGTAAAAATAGATATCGACCTGACATGCACTGCAGCAGTCCATGACCGCCGAGGATGGCGAGACATCGCGCCACCATTTCCTGTGGTTCGGCGTGGGGAATCTGAAGGACGGCGACTTGGCATGAAGATCCACACGATGCGGACTTCTTTTGGTCGAGATCTCATAGACACTACCTCAAATGCCACTGACGGTCTGGAAGAGAACGCCGTGGTAGGCCGGCAAATTCCTTCATCACTGGAGCTCGATGCAACCGCCATCCTGAGTTCTCATCGTCGAGAAATTCGGTCGAGATCCCTGTGCGTTGGCCTTTCTTGTTGTTTGAACCCTTGTTCTCCTGGGACCGGTTCGAGAGCTCATTGATGGGCGTATAGGGCGGGTATCACATCGCTTTCCATAACGTCTCGGTGCAGACGGAAATGAGCAAATTCGGTACTTCATAGACATGCCCGAGGGGACCCTATTTTTTCTTCACTTGTAAGTTGTATTCACTTGAATGATCGCCGTTAGAGCGACGACAGGAAAAATGACTACTTTTTCGATCTAATTTACGTGCACGCATTTTGCACAGTAAGTAGTTAAGTACTTACTGGGGATCCTCCGTCTCTCCTGGCCGGCTCAACTAAAAAGGTAGTAAAATAAACACGTCGCGTCGAACAATATGATGCTGAGAAGGCGAGCGGAAATGAATTTGTTGAGGTTTCGACAAAGGTCATCATTTCTTCATATACATGAAAGTATCATTAAAAGGGGAAATGAGGAAGGTAAGCACAGGCATAAGAATGAAACTGATTCTAGAAAGGTATGATTTGTTTCCTTCTTGAGAATCGTCCGGTGTCGGCGATTACACAATCTGTAGGGGAGACTGATCCTTCTGGCTCATTATCACATCAACATCTGCAATGGCAGAATCCTGGTCGGCTTGACTCTCCAATTCGTGGCGCAATTTGGAAGCAAGAGCCGGAAGGTAGCCGCGTTCCGAGTTGTCGTGACCGCCTATAGAAAAAGATTGCCGGAATGAACTCCAGGACGCCAAGGATAAACGACAAGATAGATGACTGACAGAGAATGACATGTGTCCCTGTTGCTACAGCAGCCAAGACCTCGTGCTAAGGATACAAATGGTTCGCAGTGAGTTTTGGGGGTCATACAAATATAAATGACAAGGATCGTACGTGTGACATTTCTCCGGTGAAATATACGTCAGCTTCCTTGCCTGCCAGCATGGAGCCACCAGAACCAGCGCAAATAGCAACAGTACGTATGGAAGCTGACTGGGCGTCAGAGAAAGTGGCATACCCGACTTGAACTGTGCAAACAAAGAATTTGAGCAACCGCTCTTGAGGAACTTCGAGTGCTTACTCTGCGAAAGTTCAAGATGTTCCTTTATTCTACTCTCCAACACGCTCATACTGATCGCTGAATGCAAAGTGACAAGCCGGCCTTCACCCCCTTCCAACACGCCCTCTGGGCTGATCTTATCCCCCACGAGCGATGATACAGAGCCGTTTTCCTTCCCGTGTAGCACGCCATCGGCGAGCCAATCGTTGATACCGCCCCATATCGAGTCAAGCGCTGAATGAGGACTGTATATCGAGATTCCGTGTGCTGCACATTGAAGCAGGGACGATTGGAGCGTGGTCTTCAACGTGATAGCCTTAAGGCCTCGAAAGATGGGCGGATGGTAGGAAACGATAATGGAGGCATCTCTGGCAATTGCTTCGTTGAGAACTGCGGTTGTAAGGCTAGCGATTCACAATCTTTCCTATCAAATCGCACCCCACGACAAGATAGAAATTAGCATACTCGATCGTGAGCAGGACACGTTTCTTGGCCGGGTTTTGGACTGGGGACTCTGTAGTTGATTGTCTCGTCAAAGATAGCTGAGCTCAAAGTCATGAGAAACACGTCCACGAACCTAGCAATAAACCGACCTATTTAGGTATATGAGTGCAAGTTACGCTCAATCGAGATGGCCCCTGACATTGTCCCAACTCTCGGCGAGGCGAAGAGGAGCAATGCGTTCCATTGCTCGGCAGACCGCTTTCAGAAGACTTGACATTGGGAATATACTATTGAAGACCAAAATTGAGGAATGGCTTGAAGGTGAAAATTTGAGCGCGTGTCGGCAACTCAAAATTTTGATCAAGGTTTCGTCATGCCTTTTTGCTTTCCGATCTTCCATGTGGGTGACCTCTCGTGCCGAGTGGGATCCTTCTACATAAGAGCATCTGAATTTGTGAAATTATAACGACGTATTCCTTTTCGATGTTACAAGTTCGCCATCTGTAGTGATGAACAGATCATTTGTATCACGTCTCACGGTACGGTTCAGTTTGATATCTCATGGGCGTAATCAAAAGTAGTACTAACAGCTATGTCAAACCAGATCTATGGTCTCATCTACTGATGTGCTATTCTTCCTTGAGGACATGGAGTCGTCAAATAGTCTTATACTCAAGTACTGGCATTCTGACGGTTGACACACCGGATGAAATCTTTGACCATTTGGATATCACAACCTGGATCATGACAGGATCTGATGATAGCTTATATAACAACGATGACATTTCTTCTGTCTCTCTCTAGTGACTTGGGCAAGGCAATGATCGTTTGTCACTTAAGCACGCTTCTCCTACTCCAAAGCGTAAAACAACCAAGGCGAAAGTTTCTTGTCGATCACTCATTCGTGCCCTCTCCGAATAACATGGTCCCGCGGATAATCATCGGGATTCTGACATCTCCATACGTACCATCGCGGCATCGATGGAAAGAACATTCGAGGTCTTGTAGCATTCATATTTTTATTTCAGCCCACAGGCTCGTAATACTTGTCATCACCGTTTATCTGCAGCGACATAACTGCGATCACGGATCTACCATACCGTTCGTGCTGTGCCTTTACAAATTTATGAAGTTCGAAAGGGTGTTGAGATGACCTTGCAGCACCTTCTCAGCATGCTCAACGTCAGATCAGGATCCCAAATCACGGCTTACCGTTGTCCGAGAAGACCATTCCTACTCAACAAGTCTGTACCAGTGACCTCTCTCGTCTCTGTAGACACACGCTGCGCCAGCTATTGTGAGCTCTAATGAAGCTCCAGTATCTCACCACCCGTGCCACCTATTCAGTGCTCCTATTCACGTCCGTCTTGGTCATTGGTCATACTTTGTGCCGAGCAATTGAGTGGGTCTCTCACGAGCAAGCCCTATGCAAGGAGGCAAACCATACCCAGGCACCCAACTCGCTACTAGTCATGACATAACAAAGCCATCTCGATTCCACATGGTTATTATGTTTTCTGATATCCAAAAGTACTGTATCATGTTCCTGGGCACCACGAGGTCTCCGAGGGAAAAATGTTCAAGTGTAGAGAACTTGAAAACGACACGCCTTGGTTATCTGAGATATAGCTCTCGGAATTGTGGATCTGCGACAAGATCGATCTGGAATCCTTACACAATAGTGCGCTGAGGTCTGGACGAACAAGAGGGACAGCGTAGTCACAGAGCAAGCGCCATGGCCGTGGTCCTCGTTTGGGTCAAATTTAGAAAATGAAAGATCCCGCAATTTTCTTCGCTCCATGTATGCTTTACTGTTCGAAACTCTGATGCCTGCCGTGTGTGTGGTACGCCACGTCCAATCAAATATCGTTGTCCATACCTTTTTGCGACACGACAGGCGGCCACCGTGGAATCCGTATCGAGAAATAGGTATGGTTTGCATTCTTTTTGTTAGAACAAACCATACTCCTGTTCCCCGAATAACGACGCAGATCACTAGTTGAAACGGCGATAGTTCGACCCTGCACTAGTACTAGTCTTTCAATCATTAATGACTTTTTGGGTGGCGCCTTCTGGCTGAAGGAATGAATAGGTGAAACAGCATCATTTGATACAAACTAAGAGTCATGTAATATAAATGGGAAGACAGACCCAACAATCTGGATCCTCATCTTGAATGTTGTTGTGCCGTTCTCCCCTGACTCCCTGCTAAAAATTTAGATTCTACTCAGTGCCATGACATATAGTCATTCAGACGTTCATTTTGGGAACTAAATGCTGTTGTGTCGTTCTCCCAACAGTTCTCTGATTCCTTGGTAAAATTTAGATTCTACTCAGTGCCATGACATAGTCATTCGTACGTTCATTTTGGGAACTGGGTACCCGCGATTGTAACGGTTGCTTCGGGTTGGATTGGTTAGACTCATGCCGGTTAGTTTACCCCACATTCGCACGTTGCTACTATGGTATGTGTCATACCAATAAACATGGGTGCATCTCAATCATCAACAAGAAACAGCACCCAGCGCTGCAGAACTGGTCGATCTTTTTTTGCATCAGCAAGAGTAAGGTTACATCCCATGATTCGACGTCCACGGGAAAAAAGCGTGATGCAAGAGATCGAACAAAATATGTGCAGATTTGGTGGACGTTGTCCACGCGGGCATGATGTGGTTCGAGCTGCTCAAGGCACATATGTATCAAATAAAGGTATTGGATGGCGATTTTACTCACCGTTCAACCTCAAAGCACGCCATAGTACGGGATTGGCCTATCCATTTTTTCGGTAGCAGCGATAGCGAGTAGCAGTCATCTTCCCAGATCGTAAAGATAAAACATCAAAAGAACGGAAAACTTCACAACCTCGTTAGTAATAGACATGTTGTAAAAAGTTTAAAAATTAAGTTACGCCTCAAGAAATTTCAATACTATCCCAGAAAATTGAATCTTGGATCATTCAAGGAAAAAGCTGCGCCAGTGTCATGGGACAAAAGCCGGTCTATGATACCGAGCTGACCGAGTTATGAGCGGGATCATGTAGTGGGGGGGTTTCTGGCCACTTCAAGTTCCGAGTCAAAGGCTGCAAGTTCTGAAAAAAAATATAAATCGACAAGTTTCAATTACCGGCCGATATATAATCGCATAATTGGCGGGACATTGGCGAAGTACAAGTCGGATAGTCCTCCTCAGAAAGGAGTTGGGGTGATCGTTCAACGTCATCAACCACACTTCCAAATGAAGAAAGTATATTGAAACTCAGTTGTGACAGATTTGCACGTGTGTACTTCAATACTCCATCATCAGCATTAAGTACTAAATTGTGTACAGTATGCGGTGGCCACTCTTTCTGGTGCTCGGCGCCGTCTTATGCATGGCAGACAACGAGTCTCCATGTACAATTTATCACGAAGGAAAGTACTATGACCTCAACCAGCTCAAATCAAAGTAAAGAAGGCTCTTACTCGCGCAATCCACCATATTCACGAGATTCTGTCTAGTCAAGACTACGAATTTCGGACGCCTGGAGACCACTCGTTCACTATTAACGTCTGCAGGCGACCATTGAAAGAATCGTTTGCTCTGAAGGATGTAGACGACGCTACAGTTGCCGGGTTTGTCAGATGGGACCACCGTGACTTTTCTATCGGGTGAGTCCCCCAAATAAATAGACGAAGTGTAACGTAAAGCTAATGAATACCTCTAGGGCCGTCAATACAACTTTATCGATTTATGATTCGAACCCACGTCTCACGCTCACAGGTGGTTCACTATGCAAGCTCAAATCCGGGGACAGCGAGCTACGCGCGTCGACAATAGTTGATTTTGTATGTGATACCTCTGTATTTGGTACGGGTGAGCCTCGACTTGTGGCTCAGTTCCCGCTTGGGGACGATGAGGAGGCGTGTAGTTACTTATTACAGTGGAGGACGCATGTAAGTGCTTGGCGCGTGGCTCATGGTCGGCGATCTCATAACCCATGCATGTATTTTCAGGTTGCGTGCCCGACACATGAGCGAGGCGGAGTATGGGGTTTCCTCGCGATCCTCGTCTTCACGTATGCTCCTTATGTTCCCCCCTTCCAACTTATTTGCTAATTAACAACTTCAGACTCATCGGTCTTGCCCTCCTTTATATCATTGCTGGAACTTTATACAATCGCTACGTTCTACGCCTCCAAGGGCTCGACCAGGTCCCGCGTTTTTCTCTTGAGAGCATGCGTTACCACGTCTCTGAGGCTGTTGATTGGTTCAAAGACCTCACTGGGATCGGTTCGAACCAGTACAACTACCGAATGCCGGAAGAAGGGGTGAGCACACCTTTCTCAGGTGGAAATGCGTTCCCCCGCTCTGCACAAGCAACAGGAGGCCTCAATCCCGTTAGCCACCATATGCAAGTGTCGAGTCCGCATGCTGGAAGTATCGGTGCTGGTGCTGGTTCTGGTGGGGGAGACAACGCATTCGTCCGTCCCTATATCTCCCGCACGACTTCTGCGCCGGGAAAGAAACTTGATATTAATCCCCTCTCGCACCAAGCGCAAACGTCTCCTGCCGCGCCCGCAGCTTCACCACCATACACATCTGAGCCACCACAGCCGCAACCACACTCTCAGTCACAACCCCAACAGGCACGATCACCGCCTCCTGCTACTGCTCCTTCTTCTATAAACCCTGATCCAGCGCTAGCGAAGGAGAAGCGCCGCCCGCAACCATTCGACCTCGGCGACGATGATGATGACGAGGTGAATATAGGCAGCGCCACGAGTGCAGTTAATCCGACGAGGCAGACTGGTGCTGCCGCTGAAGAGCGAGGAAGGGATCTGGGTGACGATGGAGTGATAAGATTATAGACGGCCTGATTGACTGTCGATTGTTATGCCAACCTGTAATACTTACTTCTTTGCCTCAGAATTTGGGTTTCTCCTTGGAGTACGTACTTATTGTCTTTCGCAAATGCTATACATAACTAGGATCTTCGTCAAGTTGACGCTTAGAGAGGAACAATATTTTCCTATTCAGGAGTACAAGCATTTGAGACTTGTCAATAGACTCCCCGACTAAATATAGCTGTCCTCAAGAATAAATAATATAAAAGAGAGTAAACCGGAGTCTTTTACATTTTCCCCCACCTCCGCTCAGGATTCGATATACAGACATACTCTTAGATGCTATTAATTTTGTAATGGCTTCATTTCTCATGATCAATGCTCCGAAACCTAGTTCACAGTAGTTTGCACAGCTGATGGAGATGGCGCCCGAGCAGAGGTAAATTGAAACTTCTTCCATGTTCGGGACCTAGGGTAGCTAAGAGCTTAGCAGGCATGGCATAGAGGACTCAAGTCTCGAACTAACGATGCGTTTGACTATGACCGTCGGAAATTCAGCTGTAAACGTTGCCCGGCTCATCAATGGGCGCGCGTTTCGAACTGAACGTGCGTATGTGGACCTGTGTGGACCCAAGATGATCATCTGAATCTCGGTATGTGCTCAGTTGTGGGCGCTTGTCAGAAAGGACTTGATGATTGATCATGATGGTTTCCTGTCACGAGCCAAGCCACGTTCCGCAGTCCAGACGCCCAAAAATCCACGTCGCCAGTGACCATACCGTCTCTCAGATGAGAGGGGTCAACTTTTCCATGTAAGTTACGATTCTTCATTACTTATCACGATTGCTTTGAAATTGTTGAATGACTTCTCCAGGGCCGGAATACGATCATCTCATGATCATATCTATGCACGAGGCTTCCTGCTGGCATCCACCTCGTGTCGTTTCAACTTTTTATGTAGTGGGTTAGATGTGCTGAGGGTCAGTCTGGTGATTGTCATTGTGAAAAACGTGGCAAGGTGGATGTACAAGCGCTTATCGTGGAGCTTTCTTCTTGTCAACACCACCATCGGCAACAATTGACCACTTCCCTTCTCACCAGAAGACAAGGCGAGATCCATCAAGTTGACCATATCGGTATGTTTGATTACCATCCTTGTTCTCCAGCTAGATATTCTCTTACAGATCTCTTAGTAGAAGCTAATCATATCCTTATCCGATCGTACAAATGGCGGCTATCAGGCCTAATCCTAACCACCTATCCCCAAACCGAGGATTGATAGAGGCTCACGATCGAGCAAATGCAGAACTACGTGCAGAACAAATTCGTAGAGATGAAGAATTTGCGTGGCAACTACAAGAAGAAGAAGAGGTGTTCCTTGTGGAGGAATCAAGACGCTCTGCAAATGCACGGCATTCATCCTCACCTCAAGTCCCCTTCGAACCGCCTGTAATTCCATCGGAACAGGGCAACGACGAAGAACGATCGCCTCCAGTAATTCCCCGTACCCGCCAACCTTCAGCTTCAGCTTCCACCACGGCGCGTGTGGTCGACAGAAACGGTGCCTACACTCCTGAAACGTATCATCAACGTTTCCCGCCTCAGCAGCCCGCTCCTGTTATCCCTCCACCCCCACGCGATCGGAATGGTGCCTACACTCCCGAACCATATCATCAGCGTTTCCCGCCTCGTCAACCCGCTCCTGTCATCCCTCCACCCCCGCGCGATCGTAATGGTGCCTACACTCCTGCGCCCTATCATCATCGTTTCCCGCCTCAGCCCACGCCTGTCATACCTCCTGCCGTTCCCTCAGGAAATACACCTGAACAATCCCGGTCTGCGCAGCCTCGCCCATTCGTTCCTGTCATGCCTGCTCTTGCTCCCGACCCGCATCGCCCTGTGCAGAGAGCGAGAGCCGTTACGCCTACACCAGCTCGTCCTACGTACGAACATTGGTACCCTCCGGGTGTCGTACCGCACCACCTGCGTGCCCAGACTCCCGCCCCTCAATCAGCCTACTATCGTCAGCCGCAGCAACCACCGCGACCTGTTGTTCCGGCCCCGTTGGTTACTCCCATCGTCCCCGCCCCGCCGATCCCTCCCGTCGTTCGACGACCAAGACTGGGTGCCACAAACCCTTCTGCGCCTACACCAAGAGAAGAAGTCATTGTGCCGTTCATCCCACCTATGCCTGATGAAAAACCGAAGCCAATTCTGAAGCCTAAACCCCCATCGATGGTCTTTCCCCAAAACTTTCCAAAAGGATCTGTATCTTCTGAGAACCACGATCTCCAGACCTTGATGAACACTGCCAGGAACGCTAGTACGAGCGTGCCGCGGGAGCGGCGTGCGAGTTTGCGTACGCCGGTCGTCCCGCCTCCTGAGCACAAGGCCAAGAGGGAAGCTGTGATTAAGCTAAGCGACAGTTCCGAGAGCAGCGAGTCTAATACCATCGTCGAAGAGGATGTCATCCCGGATAGTGATGTTGACCTTGAATCTGGGCCCCTGCATGACCTTCGCAAGCACGTCAGTCTATTGACGGGATCATTCAGGTGTAGTGTCTGTCCTGCAATGATACACCCTGTACGTGTATTATTTCCTTCTCCTTTTCTTCTCGACAGTGTCCGTCCTTCCCACAATGATTTCATCCTTGTTGCTTTTAGATTGTAAATACCCAAACTGACCTCTTCCTATCACAGAAACCTATCCATAAGTACCCTAGTATCTCGTCGCCTTCCTTTCCCTCTTTCGATTCTCACTTGCACCTCATGTGCTCCGCCTGCCATACAATGTACTGCCGCGGGTGCCACCACATCTCGCGCTGCAAGCGCAGCTGCAATGCTGGACCCGATGATAAGTGCCTCCTCAAAACCTGCTGTCGCGCTGGGCGTGCCATCGCGATCTTCGCTGTCCTCTCCTGTTTCGACGCCAAATTCCTCGCCATGGTTGCCGCCTCGCCCCATTCCACATACTTCGACTACATCAAGGACACCCTCTCTTTTGCCTCCACTTCGTCCCTTTCTGGCCTCCTCGTCATGACAATTAGGTCCCTTCTTCCTTGGCTTCCCATCAACCCTATACATTCCAGCTCCCCACCTCACGTCCACACCTCCGTTGAGCCGCTTTTCCGTGTTTCCCTTTTACTGGAGGTTATCCGGGTTTACCTCCGTGCGCCACGAGAGGGATGGATCCGCCATGGGAACGGAGTGGTCTACGAACTGATATTGGTGTTCCTCAGGCGGCTAGAGGACGTTGGTAGAGGTGCGATAGCAAGGCTTGTTCTCAGGCCTGCCAAGAGCATACAACGAACGAGAGGGGTCGGTGAAGTCGTCTGGGCTCTGGCCGATCGTGCACAGGGAAATAGCGGGAAGAGGAGAAATCTCGTGTGGATCGCAAGTAACGAACATGAGAGCATTTCTGAGACTCTGAGCAAGAAGAAGCTGCGGCAAGAGTTGCAGGATATGAGGGACAAAATTAAGGGTGATCAGGAGGAGAAGAAGGCATGGCTGGATGGATTCTTATGCGAGCTCTTGCGCTGGAGCATGACCGATGCGTTGAAAATCTGATACGGAGTTTGGCTTCCCTTGATCTCGCATCCATTGTACCGTCCCAAAGCGCATACCATACCCTTCATTTGTGCATTCATCAACCGCATTTGTACATGTAGTCATCACATACACCTTGTATTGTCATTACTCCCCCATGTACTCTTTCTTAGTCTAGCTCGAGTTCTTGTGTGTACATGTCACTCATCAAACGAGCCATCGAAAACTCGATGTTCCATCGTTTCGCTGGAATCGAGACACCTATAATACGATCAGTAATATGGTAAGTATGTGTCCAACCTTGGTAGGACGGGATACACACCGTTCCCATTCGCCTTTTCTAGATTGCGGTTCTTGTTCTCAATCACCTCCGACCATCCTGAGGATAATACCTCAATCTTCAAGTCGGATCTGGCCCCCTTCACCGAGCCTGCTCGTACATAAGTTATGCATGAACCAGATTGAGGCTCCACTTTGTCCTTCTAAACGTTATTAGGCCAGATGTAATCTGCATGCTCCCATTGATTCTTTCGGCTGGGTACATGAGGTGAAAAGAGCGCGGACGACATCCAGCAGCTTCTGACCGTCAAACTCAGCGATGTGGAGTGAAGAGGGTGGACCGGCGTTCTGTTTTTCGCGAAATTAATTAAGAAGACGGGAAGGGTGTATTTACAATAGGATCAAGGGGTTGGAGCGGAGATTCGACATATGGAGAGCGCATGCACCACCTGCCTGCCATGGATCCGATAGAGGCGTCATGCATCTAACAAATGTGCGCGTTCAAAATCGGATCGAAGATAACGAGGGCAACTCACTTGTCTGGATAAAGAATAGGGGTGGTGAATGGTGAAGGATGACGAAGTGGGTGAAGCCATGACGCATCCAAGCATTGAAGATAAGCTCCATGAGTTAAACTCTGAGTTAGACGACAGATAAACATAAACGAGACTTACCAAGGAGGACAACGAGTCCGGGACCTTGCTCCTCACTCGCCGGAAGAGATCTAAAAGTGGCAAGAAGTAGAATGGGGTTTGTGAAAATTGAAAAGCGGCTTGCGACCCACCGAACTCAAAAAGCACATCGTGCACGGCATGAACGGCCGACCAAGGCTGGTCCCGCTACCCGTGGTAGCAATTACGCTAACAAATAAGGAATTGACGGACAGAGAACGGGGAAAACGGGCCATTGTCCATGCAGCAGCATTGAATAAAATCTCAAAGCGACATCAAGAATGCAAAGGAGGATCTGCCATTCAAAATCTATGATCCAGAACACCAGCATCACCAGCGGGCTGAGACGTTCGTTAAGTCAATTGAAACGGTAAAAGTCTTGATCGTATCAGGCTACTGCCTGTAGACACATAGACACAGAGAAAGGCAAGAAAAGTATATATTTCCTCTCAAGTGCGTGTATGGAATATTTGAATCGTTGAATACTGACTGTCGACTTCTTCCCTAGATTACCGATCAACCTCACTATGAGATGGTTAATAACCCCATTCAAGTAGCTTGAAAGGCGAACGTACCCAAATACCAGATCCTATGAAAAAGAAAAAAGAGTGGTCAGCGGAGTCGCGTAGAAACGTCGAGAAATAACGGCGAACCATAGTTCCGATAATGGCTACGGCATCTGCGAGCATGTGCTAGAAGAGAAACGACAATGTCAGTGTATGGACAGCAAAACGAAAAGGAAAAAGCGTCTGACGTCTGGAACGTCATTTGTCAGTAGACATTTCAGTAAGACAGGTAGAACGAACTCACGTCTCATCATGAAATCTGACCCAGCAAGATGGGCAAAGCCCGGGGCACGAATGCTGCATCTGTAAGGGCGGTTCGTACCATCACTGCCGTATGGGGAAGAAGAAAAGGGGGACCCAATGTCAGTGATTTGACACAATAGCGACAGAAGTTTAAACTGTCAACTCACGAGACAAGATAGACACCCATTTCGCCCTTGGGTGCCTCGATGGCCGTGTACGTTTCACCGGGAGGAACAGAGTAGCCTTCACTGAAGATCTAGACACCAAATAAGGCAGTGAGGCACCAGTCATGTTGCAACAGGAACGAACGAACCTTGAAGTGGTGGATAAGAGACTCCATGCTCTCCTTCATAGACGCACGTGGAGGAGGCACAAGCTTGTGGTCGTCAACCTTGATTGCGCCTAGGGGCATCTTGTTTAGGCACTAGAGACGGAAGATCAGTATATTTCCAGGTCGAAAGGCATTGACTGACCTGGCTGACGATGCGCAGCGACTCTCTCATCTCTTGGACACGACATAGGTACCGGTCATAGCAATCACCATTCTTTCCAACCGGAACATCAAACTCGACCTAGTGAAGTCAGGATAATGAGAACTAGAGCTCACATCTGGCGCCGTACCACACACCTCATCGTACTTGTCGTACGGGGCCACCTTCCTCAAATCCCACTTGATCCCACTCCCTCTAACCATAACTCCACTGAAGCTGTAATCAAGAGCCTGCTTCGCTGTGACACAGCCAATACCAATTGTCCGCTCCTTCCATATCCGATTTCCACTGACGACCTCCTCAATCTCATCGATTCTGCTGGAGAACTGCGTCGCCCACTTGAAGATGTCGTCAAGAAGACCATGGGGAAGGTCGAATGCGACACCACCGGGGCGGACGTATGCTGCGTGTAACCGTGCTCCAGATACGCGTTCGTAAAATTCCATAAGTTTTTCACGCTCTTCGAAGCCCCACAGGAAGGGTGTGAGACCGCCGACGTCCATAACGTGTGTAAGGACAGCCATGAGATCTGTAAGAGGCCCTTGAGAAGAGTCGGGAAGGATGGAATAGATAGAACGTACGGTTAAGGATACGGGTAATTTCGCCAAACAAGGTGCGAATCCATTTAGCACGCTCGGGAACTTCGATGTTAAGGAGTTTTTCGACAGCCAAGGAGTACGACAACTCGTTCGTCACTGTTGACAAAGTATTGGTGATGCACTCGGATTAAAGTGACGAACATACTCATTGAAACATAGTCCAAACGGTCAAAGTAAGGAAGAGCTTGAATGTATGTCTTGTGCTCAATTAGTTTCTCTGTCCCGCGGTGCAATAGACCAATGTGCTATGAAATCGAAGATCAATTAAGAACATGAAAGTTATTCAACGGACATACTGGATCGGCCCGAAGGATTTCCTCTCCATTCAGCTCCAGAATCATACGAAGCACACCGTGAGCAGCAGGATGTTGAGGACTAGATCAATTTATTAGTATAATTTCACTTGTAAGCCGAGAAACTGACCCAAAGTTGACTGTTCGAAAGTCGTCAGATTAGAACACAAGTGTAAAGGTAATTCAACCACTACGCACCAGTGAAGTGCCTCATCTTTGACTCCCTCCTTCCAGTCTGGTCAGCAAGAAGTTCTTCCGCAGCTATTCCATGGAGATCCTCTACGACATGGTAGTCGAATACATTTTTCGTTACAGGCTCCGTCGTTGGCTCAGCCTGGGCCAGGACTGGTGAACTGGAGATGTTCCTCCTAAAGAGACGCGAAGTTGACGCTGTGGAGGCACGCGCCGAGCGTGCTATCGAGCGAAACAGCATTGAAGATGCCATGCTCGTCTTTACAGACAGCGAGCAGCTACCTTCGGAATTTGGCGGGAGTAGTGTGACACGGCGCGTAACTATCACTCATGTAACGCAGTTTGCCGTGACACAAACTCAAGATCATCGCGCGACGCGATTCAGTACTCGAGTAGTTAACGTTCGGGCGAGACTGGAGTTGAATTGACTTGCAATCCTTTACTGTACAATAAATTTGCTTTTCTCTGTATATCTGTTCTTCCTGAACCTATCATACATTGACTCTTGATAAACGCAGCACATGTACAGCGCAACGTCTGGTCTTGTCAACTTATACATTACCATATTGAAATTCCCTTGAACTCGATCTCAGCTCCTCTAACATCGTCAATCCTTGTCTGTTGATATCCTTCCTATTTTTTCGGCATTATTATCGTCGACACTAACGACATCGACATCGTTAATCAAGCCCATCCTACTGGTGTCATAGCCGTGTGCCTCAAGATATTCTCGGAACTAGGACTGGTCAAGACAGTTTTGACAAAAACACTCGGAAGGGAACATACTTCGCGGTCTTCTCGTTCCATGCCTTCCGGTGTCAACGGCTTGATGAATACTATCGTCACAAACGCACTCAAAACAGCGACACCTCGAGTGTGTCAATCAATGAACACTGTCGTATAGGTATAAACCCTTCTGAACTTACCGCTTCCAATCCAAAATGGGCCGGTATTCCCTCTTACAGAGCTGGATCCACCAAACGCTGTAACCACCAGTTGTCATGGAAGACGAACGAAAATTCGACAAGATAGACCTTTGATTATAGGAGGGAAAACTAGAAAAAGAATACATTCGTTTCCTGACTTTCTAGTAGAGACAACAGGCAACGTACTCCAGGTGCCGACAAATGCTCCAACCTTTCCAGTTGCAGCCGCAATACCGAAGTAATGTCCTCGGACTGCGGTCGGGCAGGACTTACTTGCGAGAATGAACGTACAGTTCCCTGGACCGAACTCCCCGAAGCTCAGAAATATCCCATACATGACCTGAGTGTCAACCTCATTAGTAGCGTCCAACACAGGTTGATAATCCCTTACAGCGAAGGCAGCGATATGTTCCGTGAGCCTGGAAAATTGGTAAGTATTCCCCCTTGGCTGGTGAAAAGGACGTTTCAGGCTGACTTTACATATAAGCCACTCATCAAGAATCCGATGATTGCTTGAACTACCAGTCCGATGATCTGGTTTTCAATGGTAGGCATATGGAATCAGTCTCACAGAGGGATGTACACACCAAAGTATTCTTTGGTCCGATGATATCAAGGACGAAGGCGCCAAGTATCGTTCCTGTTGGAATGATCAGCTAAAGGCAGGAGTAGGGATCGTAGAAAAGGACCTGGCATGTAAAACAAACTCAAGGAGACAAATTAAGATGTGTTTGAATATAGCGCGGTAAGATCATACTTTATGACGACATTCCAACCAAAAACAATAGTCAGGTTTTCTGATCCACCTGTGATGCTAACCGAAAGTCAAGAGTTAGTTGGTGTGTCATGCCGGCAATCTAGCTCACTTGTTGACAATGATTGATGAATAAAGACCAAACTGGGAGCCGTCGATGAGACTACAAGATTAACTCGAAGGAACGTTTGACTCACCGGATAGCTGTTATAAACCATCTAAACTCGTCTCCCAAAAGAAAACAGATTAACGCACACAATCATATCATACAAGAACCTATAGAGAGCGATCCAAAAGAGGTGGTACGCTTCGATTCTATGAGACGACAAACCATACGAGTGATATAGCAGCCAAAGAACGCCAATAGCGTCTCAAAACCAAAATATATGGTATCTTCGTGTTCTTCATTGAATCTTTCTTGTATCGCAGTGGCTCGTCCATACTGAGACGCCAGAGGAACACCGCCAACGCAGGTACCATGCCCAAACCAAGGGAAAGGCGCCAAACGGCCCGGAGATGATCATTGCCAAAACTACAGGGAAAAGGACTTCAGTCAAGACACATCAACGTGAAAAGAACCGAGGTATACATCCAGAAGAGAACAAGGGGGACAAAGGCAGCAATGACAAAGCCCGTGTCGATCATCGTATCTGTCAATGAGACGTTTGATTAGATCGACACGGAAGCGGTAAAATCTTACTCGTCGCTAGAGCAAGCCAACGATGCCAGGCGTTCTTTCGTATAACCTTCTCCTCGGACTGCTCTGAGGCAGACACGGACCCAGAAGGATATTCGGCACCTAGACCAATGCCAAGGAAGAACCTGACTTGACGTGAGGAAAACGACCGGCAATGTTGACAATCGATTCAATAACTGACCGCATAGCACTCAACATGCTCAGAAGCCCGTTCACACTTCCATGCGCGCCCGAGGAAGCTGCGGATAGCCCAGAGAAAAGAAAGATGAGTCCACTGGCAGTCATCTATAAAACGGTCTGATGTCGCCTCTAGTGAGCTTGTTGGGAGTGAGTACCATTCCGAACTTTCTTCCGACTTTGTCTGACAGAAAACCTTAGTAACAACCGATGCATGAGGGGGATGTTTCAGATGAATGTACTGGAAGTTTTACCAAATAATAACATGCCGACCACAAAACCTGCAAATCCCATACTGCTCACGACGGTGGTGTAATTGTGGTGGTCCAAGGTATCCTGTCCATAGATGCGGATCAAGACTGGTGAAACGTCACTTGGAGATACAGGACATGAAGTTAAAGTAGTACGAACGAGTGTTAACTTGTCAATAAAATGAGTATTGATATGCTCTCGACCAAGCGAAGAGGACTTACCACTACCAATGGCACCATTGGAGTATCCTTTAAAAAGTAAAAGGATTAAGTGCCGTCAAGAAGTTCATCGAACGATCTCTCACCATCTGAGAACAGAGCAGTCCCGCAGCTTGATTTTAAACAAAATCAAGTCAATTAGCTTCTTGAGATGTCAGTAATCCATTGTCTTACGCGAATATCAGCGAAACACTCTTGATATTGATTTTTGAAGGCATGAGAGGGTGTAGAGGACCTCAGAGAAGCTAGAAGTCATCTGGTCCGCTTGAATGCGATAGCTAAGTAGTGGTTCTTTCGGGGTCCTGTTCCATGTATAGAAATCATTCTTTACACGTTCGCATGCCTACTCGAGTCATGCCATCAACTCGAACTGCCAAACCTTCGTGGACTAGCGATTTACAAAGATATTTATCCAAGCCTGAGCTGAGCCTGCCAGATGACAGAACAAAAAAGCAAGGACAGAGATAGAACGATATTAATCCAGCTACCAATATCTTTCATTAGACAGACGGTGGACCTATTTCCACAGATACCTAAGCCGTTTAGAATCAGAAATGTGACACGTTTCGAATTCCCACATTCGTGGTTCCACAACCCGAGAGAATACAGAGAATACATGTATCAGAAGTTCTTCAGATATTCCGAGAAGGTCGTTAGGATGATTCTGGACAAAACGATATCAATCTGATCACAACATGAGGTTGCAGCAGCGTGGGTGCAGTTAAACCTCAAAACTTTGCGAATTTGAATTTCCGCCGCAATGTGCCGCCGTACTGAAAATTCCCATATGCATGCATGGATCAACTGCATAGATATACACTCCATAGCTCATGGCTGTAACCGGTGCATTTCCCTCCTACGCTGTGGCTTAGGCCCGTAAGATATTGGTACTCTTGTTAGCGTACGCTCTTCATGCTTAGGGCTAGAGCTATAAGGTGTCCTGTCTCGCTGCGTGGATGGTTGCTACAAAGTTGTCCATAAGGCCGCGGCCGGGCCGAATTCGGATCAATCCGTAGTACGAATGAGCGCCTATAGCTAAGACTCGAGCTCGAGTTCGCATAACATGCAATAATAGCCAGCCAACCCAGGACGGTACTAAGCGCGCGGGGCGGTGGCCCAGGGGATACCCCAACTCAAGCCCATGGGTCGGAAAAATTCAAAATGACATTGACACGGGCAGGCCCAGGCTCGAATTTCAAAGACTGACTGACTGACTGACATCCTGCGGCTGGTACCTGGCCCTTTTCCGTCCCTCCGTCCCTCGGAACTCCGAAATGATATACTATACATACTTATCACGAACGAAAACGGCTACGGGCTTTTTTTTTGTGTCTTGTCTGTACATATGGGACACAAACGCACACCACATTTCAATATTTTTTTTTCTTCCAATCAAGATCACCACGCCTTGGGATTGATATTCCGGGTTCCCTGGGGCCTGATGTCGAAATTTCTGGCGGACATAGGATTTTTCTTATGTCGCCGGGGATGCCAGAAACGCGGAGAATGAATTCCGTAGTTCACGGACTCTGAAGGCCCGGAAGAAGCTGAAATACATATGTCATAGAGCCAGGGGTGAGTGTGTACTACATATTTATGTTCGAGGCCTGGAGAGACCTCTCCCAAAGTCGACCTTACGATACCTTGCTCATGCCGGTTGTGGGGCCGTAACGGCATCTCTGTTTGGTTGCAACCACCAAAATGTATTTATTTATAGACCGGTTGTG